>BGNK01001939.1:1505-105378 GCA_003297005.1 Symbiodinium sp. clade A Y106
TAAACCCTAAAAGGGATTAAATTCAAATTTAATCCCCCGATGCGGGCAGCCGGCTACAGGACGAACAAAGGCTGAAATTCGAATTTAATCCTAATTAAATTTGAAATTCAACCATATTCTGTCTCGACGCAGACATACGCGGACCACGGCGGAGCCCAAGGTGTCGGCACGTCACCTTGCGCGCTTACCTGCCCCCGTCGATCGTCGCCTGTATCGACAACACGGCTGACCAAGGGGTACGGTCAAGACCCGGCAATCACTGGAATGATCTCGGAGTTTGGTCGCTGGCAGCCGTCGCGGACGCCGTCTCCCGTGACGACTTTGACGAGCACGACGTGAGGGATGGACACGTGTCCATGGCCTCGTAGACGCTTGGAGTACGCCGCCGCCTCCGAGCTTCTGCTCACTGTGCAGGGCTTCGTTGAGACGGCGCATTTTGGGGAGTCGGCGCACCCAGCAGGTACAGAATGAGCCCCGGCACCGGCTACTCGTTCCAGCCTGTGTCGTCGCCGAACGGCGTGATACAGTGCTGTATCTGGACGACGACAACATTGAACCGTGGGAGTTAGTACCGGTTTGGATCAACGTCGGGTCGAGTGCACCATGTGTTCAAGATGCGCGCGGCACGCCGGTCTTCAGCATTGCTTCTATGCTCTTTCGTTCGGTCGGCAGACATGGCCGGCGGAATCTGCGCCGGGGTCTTACGGGGCATGGTCTTAGTAGGTGTGCGCCGGAAATTGGGAGGCCGACATGGCGCCGAGCTGACAAATAACTCTTCGAAGCGTCGGGCCGACGGTGCTGTGGCGGGTGCGCCGTTAGCAAGTGTTATTGCGCGTGCATGTGCGCTTCACTACAATGTCCGTCTTGGAAGAACAATGCATGCAGAGATGGAAGTGATGTCCGTCCTTCTTTGCTGCTGCGCCCGCCTGATGCATGAACGCAAAATCTATCCACTGCCAAGCGGCGCAAGCAGTCATGGCTGCGTTGAAGACAGCCGTGCTCGATCTGTGTGAAAGAGTGACTCTTTGTAATAGTTCAGATGTTTAGAAGCACACGGCTGACGGCCTGTCATCTTCAGCGAAAGCAAGGGATAGCCTCAAAACATGGCGGCGCAACAAGCGGCACAACAAAGCACAGGCTTTCTCATGAGGTCACCGCTGCCAGCGACTGGCTCGTGCACAGGAGCTGATGAGGGCAGATGTTGTGATGGCGTTCGGCCTGACATCTGTGCAGTCACTTGCATTGGCTTCTTGAAGAAAAGTGTGTCGCTGAGCTCCATCACTCAACCCCGGCCAGCTGCAAACGTGCATTGAATGCAAGCGCTTGCTGCCAGCGCCGGCCTGCACCGAGCCACAGACACACAATTTGCAGCAAGCCATGAGGGCAAAACACGGACCCTGCCACAAGCAACGATGGCTCCACTGCAGGTCTGCGCATCGGGCCTCAGCCGTGGAACAGCCAAAATGAGAATCACATTCGCCTCATTTTGCTAAGCCTGAAGCTGACTTAGCTGGCGTCGCATCTCGAGGAGAATCTGAGCCACCAGTTCCTGAGGCAGGGAGGTGGTGACGCACGACTTTGACGCGCGAGTACAACTGAGACTGGAACCCAGTTCTTGTGAGACTGACATGCCTTGGGGCTTTGCTGACTCGTAATTGCCGAACTTGACATCTCGCTTGCACGCAAGCCGAAAACTCTTTTTGGAAGCGTAGCGGCAGGCGGCGAAGTGCAAACGAGCTCGCATTACAGATCGGACACGTCACAGACGCGATCGGAGAGATGGCTGAAAAATCTGAAGATCTCGAGCGGAACAGCTGCAGACGTCAGCTGTTCCCGCTCGTACATGTCACTCCGTGCACACGTGCACTACACGACATCTCGCTTTCACGCAAGACGAAAACTTTTTTTGGAAGCGTAGCGGCAGGCGGCGAAGTGCAAACCAGATCGGACACGTCACACACGCGATCGGAGCGACTCTTTGCGTATCACCATAGGTGTGCCGCCTGCACCATTAAAGCACACCGGAAGCCCTAAACTTCCTAAACCGTTCAGAGCCCCTCAGAAGTTCTTCGAAGAGGAGGTCCCAGTCGCGCGTCACCTCCGTCCAGCCTTCTGCGCGAGCGCTTCGAAGATCCCCTCTTCACTCACGTTTGCCCCCGATGTCACTAGTTGCCATGCTGGGCGAAGGGATTGCTCTTCGAGGAATCTCCAGCTGTGCTGCAGGAGGCAGTTGATGGAGTCGTCCTTACCGAAGCCTCTGGAAAGGGCGTGGCGAGCTGGCTCGTTGTCGACGAACATGATGATGTAGCGGTCCAGCTGTTCGTGCATGGCCAAGATAGGCAGCAACTGTGCGACTATTTCAAGCATGTAGATGTAGGCTCTGCGGCTGGCGAACTCGCGCACGAACCAATATGGAACATGTCCATGCGCGAAGAAGGTCGTGCCCTTGATGGTGACCACAAAGCCGCAGCCGTTGCGAAGCGTCTGGGGGGCGCTCGTCCCCAGCTTGGGATGTCCTGGTCGGAAGGCTTCCACTCCTTGTCGAACAGGTTGAAGAACGCGTCCGCGTAGAGCACCGAGTGCGCCTCTTGCCGGAACGGCATGACCTTGGGCGGGGCGTGGCGTAGGCTCCACCTTAGCAAACCGATACCGTGTCGCAGCTGTCCGTTGAGCCTCCACTCGTTGTTGTCCCGACCGGCTCCCGTGAGTTGCGCTCGTCGGAAAAGAGGTCGAAGAGCTGCAGCGTGCGAACGTCCCCTCAGTGCCTGGCAGTAGAACTGAAGCTTGCCGGCCTCGCTGCGTCGTGAGGTCGTAGTCGGTCCTGCGCGAGCACGTCTGCTAAGACCTCGTCAAGGCGACGTCTGCGGTCTTCTGTGCCCTGCACCGTGATCGAGTCTTCGGCGACGGAGATGCAAACGCCCTGTATGGTCTGCTGCGGGGCGGGCGGCTGCTCCTTGGACTGCTTGAAGGCGAACCCCAGTGCTCTGCAAAGGCGTCGCGAGGCGGTGAAGGAGGAGTCCGCCAGCGGGTCGTCTTCTGCACTGCCGAAGTCATCAACAAAATGCAATGCGGGTGTCAGGAGACACGCACGACATAGCCACCCCATGAGATCTGCAATCCTGCAAGAAGACCACACGCTGACCACCGACCCAAACATGAGGACGGTATGTCGCCAAAGCGTGACACCCTCGGGCACTGCGAGCGCCACGTAAGTGTGGGACGGCTCGAGCGCTGGAAGTTGTCTGTAAGCCGATTCGTGATCAAGGCCCCAGATGACGACCTTCGCGAGCGGGTCGACTTGCTTGTGATGGCCTTGATGAGCTGGACGTAGGAGGAGACGTCGTGGTACGGTGGCGAGTCGTCCGCAGCCACCGCTGCGTTGGCAAAAGCGCGTCTCCAGTCTTCAGCTCGTCGACTTTTGGGCTTGCCGTCGGACCCCACCTGATGCACCGCGAAGGCGAAGCAGGTGGGCTGGTGTTCCCGGACCTGGTATGGGCGTGCGACGCGAGCGGCACTGCCTTCTTTGGGCCAGTCGGGAGGGCTCGAGAAAGGGCCTTCCATTCGGCCCAGTTCGACATCTGCGGCCACCTCGTCTGCCATCTGTTTCCAGCAAGGGTCGACTCTGCATCTCCGAAGCTTGTCAAAGACATACTGCTTGTTGTTGACAAGGAACTCCGGGATGCTCAGTGGGTCGGCGTAGCGAGAGTCGGCGCGCCTCTTCCAGCCAAGTCCTGGAGCTAAGGGCCGGAAGCCGTCGGTGAGCTCCTGGAAGACGGCTGTGTCCTTCCAGTGGAAGTGCATGCAGATCTTGCGTAGCGTCGGCAACTGTAGTGAGCAGGCTCCAGATTTGCTTTTGTACGTCTCCGTGGTCATGTCCTCGACGAGCTCCTCCACCTGTTGCACTACCGCGAGGCGAAGCTCTATGAGATGCGAGCGCATTCGATGCCGAATGCGCAACCACTGCTGCAAGCCCGGCTACATCTGTGCGTCGCGGTGTTCTGGGTGAGGCATCGTTCGCGAGCGGCGCCAATGCTCGCTGGGGTCCTCGAGGTAGGAGAGGTCGAAGTCGTCGTACTAGCCCGGACGCGGGCCAAGAAGAGGCGGCTTGCCTTGCCAAAGGTTGGCCACTATGTCCAAAGCTGTGCCACCCAAGGGGTTGAGCTCGGCGGCCGCTTGAGGCGGAGAAGCGGCGAACATCGCCATGATGAACAACAGGCGTGCTGCTCCTGCGTCCGCGCCTCCTCGGTGTCCGAGCCAGGTACCGGCTGCGAGGCAGCCATGTAAAACTCATTTCAGGAGCCAACATGTCCATGTAGTCCATGGCCTGCGCGGGCGGTGTGGGCTGCGAGGCAGCAAGCTTAGCGGTAGCGGCCGGCGTTTCGGGTGACATAAGCTCCATGCAAGGATCGTGGCATCCCTGGAGGCGGGCTGCGTCACCCCCACGTTGTAGCCGGGAACCGCTGGTGGCCTCTTGCGCTGAACCGGGTCCTTCGGAGTGGCCTTCGGCGTGGCACCCTGTGTTCCAGTGCTCGGCTGCATCCCAGTGCTTTGCTTGGCGGGCGTAGCGGGCGAAGGCGAAGCGGCCGGCGACTTAGCCGAGCAAGTCGGTGGCGAAGACGTGGCTTCGCGGGCGGCTGCGCCGGCATTTGCTTCGTCGGCACCCCTGTGCTCGCGGCGGGCTGCTTCATCGGTGGCGGGCCACCTCTGGCTGTGCCCTTGGACTTGGTCAGGGCGGGCACTGGCGGCACGAGCGGCGGAGCGCCAGGAGCTGTCATGGCCTGCTTCGCGAGGAGCAAGGCTTGGTCGCGCGCTGCGATGCGGGCTGCATAGCGCATGCGCATCCATCTGCAGTAGGACGCCGTGACCAAGTGCCAACATCCTTCGCACCTGTTCGCTCCCCAGGCTGCGCAGGAGGACGCGGATGTCGTCGTCCTCGAGGTTGGGCATCGCCTCGAAGACCTGCATCACCGCGCGGAAGTCGGCCGCCGTCGGCAGACCAGTTGCAGCAACTCCTCCCGTGCGAGGACATGGCGGCGCGAGGCGATCTAACCTGAAAAATCTGAAGATCTCGAGCGGAACAGCTGCAGACGTCAGCTGTTCCCGCTCGTACATGTCACTCCGTGCACACGTGCACTACACGATATCCATGAGTGCTCACTACGAGTCCCTGCACGGCATGCTTGGTGCTTGGGACAACTTGCCAAGGTCGATACAAAGATGGCGGTGTTATATGCGAGAAGGCTCGGCCCGCTCGGCCGGATGGTGGCACGAATGCTGCGCAAAGCAAGAAGCACCTGACAGCTCCGGCTCCGGCTGTGCTAGGCGACCCTGTCCCCCGAATGTCCCAATTGCCTCCTTCCATCGCCGCGCATGCTCACAGTCTGCTACGGCGGCGCCAACAACTGATGCAGGCACCTGCATGGAGGGCTTGGACACGTCTCAGACAGAGACACTTTTGCAGAGCTTGCTCAACCTCTTTGCACCTGACTGTTGTTTCTGGATGCTTTGGCCAGAATTGCCAGCGAAAGCCTTACGTGGTAAGCTGGTTACAGGCATGCTTGCATGTAACAGCTGCTGAGTCGACGAATTAGGATTCGCCCTGGTCTTTTGCACCCAAGTCACTGCCACCGTGAGGCCACGCCTGCCTGCAACGAAAAACCGTCCAGTGGCAGGCGAGCTGTTCTTGCATCTCGCAGAAGCCGCAGCCTAGGCAAAGAATTGCTGCTCTGCAACACAACCAGGCTGCTGTGCTTCACTGCGGGATTCACCACACCCAAGATCAAAGCAGTGCTGCTTTGGCCGCAGAAGATGCCTCATTGCAGGCAGTCTCCGGTGACAGTGGGTTACTAGAGTCTTTGCCGAGTTGCCTGTCTCTTTGGCGAAGTCCAGCCCCTTCCGACAACTTTATAGTCTACCCAAGTCTGCCTGGCTCTGGCTGGCTCGACAGAGGAGTTTGCACTGTCCTTCGAAGACTTTGGCGGAGCATTGTGTAGGACCGATACCTGCAAAGCGAAACAGGAAACTCGTCAATCCAAGGAACTCCAAGGGTGAAGTCTGACGGAAACGGGCGGCCTGTCTGACCTCGCGCGGCGTTCGCATACTTCTCTGTTTCGCAGTCATGAAGCCTGAGCCGCTGGGGAACTCCACTCCATGATGCAGCGCAACTGGAACAAGAAGCTTTGCAGGTCAACAGACGCAGCATAGCATGCACGGACGCAGTCATTTTGGCCACACCTGCGTGGCGATAAAAAAAGAAGCTCTGCCTGAATGAGCTCAACTTCGGGTGAAAGGCCGGTCAGACACGATTGGAACTTGGCCACGTTCACTTGCCATTCTGTCTCTGAATGTAGCAGGCAATGTGCATGAAGAAGGAGATGGGGAGCAAGAAGGACTCCACGATGTAGGAGACATTGAAGAAGCCACCAGCGTCAACCTTCGCCCNTCACTTGCCATTCTGTCTCTGAATGTAGCAGGCAATGTGCATGAAGAAGGAGATGGGGAGCAAGAAGGACTCCACGATGTAGGAGACATTGAAGAAGCCACCAGCGTCAACCTTCGCCCACTGGGGGTCATAGAAGTTGAACCTGGGCTCAAGCATGGTCGAAGATCTGCGCAGACAGCTTTCCACAACAAAATGCAAGGGATAGGAACCTTGCCCGGGCACGAACGCTTCAAGCTACAACGACACATTTCATGCGGGTTAGTCCAAGGCTGGCGCCAGGAGTTTGCGAAAGTCGAACTCAAGACTCGCAGTCCCGAGTGCCGGAGGTCTAAAGCTGCAGTTCGGCACTTGAGACTCCAAGTGGGATATTCTCAAACAGAAAGACAAGCCTGCATCTCACATGTGAACCTCTTCGGTGCCTTCAGCAAAAACTCTCCTTGTCCCAATGCTCCCTGGCCCAGGAACTGCAGGTTGCCGTAGAGGCCAACTCCAAAGAAAAGCATCGACAAGAATGCGAGCTCGTTGGAGCTGAAGGCCTCAAGCGGGGTCGGATCATGCAGCACTGACTCCAACAGCAAGTCTCCCAGCCTTCAGGTTTCCGATGACGTGGGAGGTGTACTTGCCCTCCTTGATCATTGGCGTGCCGGGGTAGTCGGGAAGCCAGCCCTGCCTTGAAACGGGACCGCAGGAGGCATCGCACTACAATACGCCCGAGTGCAATCGAGATGCAGCTTGTCGGGGTGCCAGTACAGCGGACCCTTCAGGTACTCCGACGTGTACTGCAGGTAGACCTCAGACATCGGAGCTCTGCATGGCACAATCTTTCAGAGTCACCTGGACCCAGCCTGCTCGAACAGCCTCTCGTCGGCGACGGTCTCGACATACTTGGTGGCCTAAGGCTGAACCATCGAGAACAAGCGAGTATAAAAGCGGCTAGGATAGTGCAAAACCCTACCCCAACAAGAAAGCAAAGGCAAGCAAGCAAAAGCAAAGCTACAGGCTGCTACCTTTTCTCGGGAAGTCATCGATGCTGCGAATCGCACGGTTGAGGATGCCACTACACAACTGCACAAANAGGCAAGCAAGCAAAAGCAAAGCTACAGGCTGCTACCTTTTCTCGGGAAGTCATCGATGCTGCGAATCGCACGGTTGAGGATGCCACTACACAACTGCACAAACAGGCTCTCCCTCACACCGGAAATAAAAAGTGTTGCGATGACACCTTAGGTGACATCACCCCTGACGCATCCGAACCTTGCGCCTCTCCCTCTGGGCCTTGCGGATTCCGGCACGACGTTCCTCCTCAGCACGGTCAGCGTCTGACTCTTTCAAAGAAAACTTGCCAGAGGTCCGGAAGCGTTGAAAAAGCTCGTCCAACATGGCCTTGGTAAGTCCATCAGCGAACTGTTTCCAAGTGGGAACCCAGTGGAGATACAGTGTGCCCTCCTGGATCAGCTGCCTCGTGGCCAGGATATCCAGAGCGGTCTGGCGCTCAGAGGCCATAGCCGTGCCCTGGGTGTGATCGTACACCGACTTAGCATCGGTCACCAAGTGGCCAGGAACACGAAGTTCAGACCGCCAGTGAGGGCCCACTTCCACTAAGCCGTACCACAGCGCGTCAAACAACTTCTGGTTGTACAGGAGCTTGTCCGCAGCTGCAGTCATACTGCAGCACTCAGCAGCCATGCTGCTGCGTACCACCCGGCTGATCTTATTCGAGTGGAACTCCAGGATGGCGGCAGGACCGGGTCCTTGAAGACAGCCTTTTGCCACCACAAAGTGAACTTCACCACGTTGTGCAGCAGCACTTCCGGTCCTTCCCAAGCTGGCGTCGAAGAACGTCACCAGCACAGGGTCTTCGCCAACTGGCGGGAAAGCCAGGCAAGCTCGCCCCTCGCGTGCGGCCGTGTGAAAACGGCCCAGAAGTTCCACAGCTGTCGTCAAGTCCTCCCGGGTAGCTCCAGAGACTCGCTGAGCCAAAGCACTCACTTCAAAGAGCAGCTCAGGAAGAACATGATGAGCTGGCCATCGAAGCTGCGCCACCAGACGTCGGTACGCCTTCAAAGACTCATTCTTGAGCACCTCGTTCTTCTTCAAGCCTGCCGTCGAGGGTGGCTGGACTGCCAAAACATAGGCCGTCATGTCATTGTAGAAGATGCCGCCCTTAATGAAAACCTTCAGACCCAGGTAGTCCAGGGGTGCCTCCTGGACTAAGTTCCAGACCTTGATCTGAAACCGGGCATCAATGGCTGCACGAAGCTCCCGGATGGCATGATGGTCTCCAACCAACATGCCGTCGTCCACGTGGAGGCACAACACTGCCCTCACCTTTCCGGTCTTTGGGTCCTTCCACACAAAGGTGCACAGCGCAAAGGGCAGCTCTAAGAAGCCACACTCCGACAGCAACTCCTTCGCCCGCTCATACCACAACCTTGGGGCCTCAGCGAGCCCATAGGCGCTGCGGAGGATCAGCCACAGCTCGTGCACCGCCGTCCCTTTCAGATCTCTGGGCGGGCGAACATAAAGTTCACGTCCAACCTCCTTGCCGCTCAGAAAGGCAGTAGACACATCAAACAGATAGCATACCCACTGACGTGACACACAGAGGGCCATAGCCATCCGGACTGCTGTTGCCTGAGTCGTCGGAGAGTCCGTCCGGATCTCTCCCACATCCGGGTCCATGTGACCAGGAAGCACAATCCTGCTCTTCGCCTGAAGCTTTCCAGAAGCCAGCGCCGCCTTATTTGTCCTCACGATCCTCGCTGAGACCCTGAAGATCCGATGAGCAGGAACACGACGGGCCTGCTCTGGGTTCAGGCGTTTCACAACACTGTTCTTAGTCCAAGCTTGCCATTCAGCGGCATCGGCGGCGTCGAAGGCCTTCTGCTCGTCACTGTTAAAGAAGCGGGGGTCCAGCTCCTTGCCACTTGCCTTGAGCCGAAGAAGGAAGGCCTCAGTCTCGGCCGTGCTCTGCTGAAGGTCACCAGCAGCTGCAAAGAACACCTTCTCCTCGACAGCTGGCGTCTCGTACAGGGCGCTCCCCTTCTTCACGTACACTGGCTCCCTGGTCGCTGAAGAAAGAAGTACAGACTGCTGGGCCTCCTTGGCGGGCCGCCGACAAAACAACGTTAAACCACGCCACTGGNCGTACAGGGCGCTCCCCTTCTTCACGTACACTGGCTCCCTGGTCGCTGAAGAAAGAAGTACAGACTGCTGGGCCTCCTTGGCGGGCCGCCGACAAAACAACGTTAAACCACGCCACTGGTAGGTGAGCTTTCTCTTTGGTCGGGCAGCGACCTGCTCGGGGCACTCAGTAGAAACCAGTACCGAAGAGGACCCCTTCTGCAACATCACAGTCATGCGAGCACAGCCTTTGTTGCCACCAGGAGCTTGGAGACGTTTCCGAGATCCGCGATGCACCCTCACAGAGCTCAAGGGAACATCAAGAAGCTTGCTCAAATACTCAACTTCATCTCGGCCCAACCATTCGTTCATCAACGCACCCTCCTTTAGAACCTCATTCTCAGAAACGGCTGCGAAGACGTAGTTCACGAAGGCCACATCCTTCATATGTTTGTGGGCCGGGCTCTCTGGCTCCTCATTGCCGGATTCCCGCACATCTCCAGCCATAGTAACTGCATCACGGCGGCGTTTGTGGAAAGCCTTCACAGGCTCAGGGAGGTCGTCGATAAGCTGGGCTCGACGTTGCACAGTCTCAGGACTTGGCGGAGGTCGTCGCAAGAGCTCTTCCAGTTCCGCGTCGTCCATCTGGGAGCTCTCATCGGAATCTACATAATTCGGAGGGGGTCCGGCATCATTATGCACTTCCTCCTCAGCTCCTGGCACCGGTGCTTCACGAGGAGGTACATCACTCTCGGGCCCATGATGCTGAGCCGCAGCGGCCTGCTTAGGAAGGTGAGCCCGTCGCCTTTTAGACAACGGCAGCTTGAGCATCTTCTTCACACTCTTCAGGTTGCTCATCATCTTCCGCGCCTCGCTCATCTTTCGGCCCAACGTGTTACGACGGCGNGGAAGGTGAGCCCGTCGCCTTTTAGACAACGGCAGCTTGAGCATCTTCTTCACACTCTTCAGGTTGCTCATCATCTTCCGCGCCTCGCTCATCTTTCGGCCCAACGTGTTACGACGGCGAAGCACACTGACCCCAGGTCCCTGCACGGCTTGTGCAGCTTCGACCTCCGACCCAGGAGGAGCATCTGCCGAGAGGTCCACGTAACCACGCTCGAGATGGGCCTCTGCCTCTCGCAGCCGGAGGTCTTGGTCTTCCGCTGCTTCAAGCGATGCTACCTTCAGGTTAGCCGCAGCAACTAAAAGGCAGCGTCCACGCCATGACACAAAATACTTCTGAGCACCGTCAGGCATCAAGATGACAGCCGGTCCTCGCCAAGCACCTGCATCCTTTCGGCAACGGCGGCGCTTGAAGTCAGAAGTCGGGGACCAAAAGAACACCATCTCTCCCGGAGCAAAATCCCGGGACTGACCGCCCGGAGCGCGGCGAAGTGCAGACTTTAACTTCTCATGGATGTCTCCATGCAAAAGGGCCACCTTAGCGGCAGCACGCATCTCAGCCATGCGGGCAACCTCGCCTTCCAAAGACAAAGCTTGGCCAAGACCAGCGGCCGCCCACACTTCCTCATCCAACAGCTCAGGCAGGTAAGCTTGGCGGGCGAAAACAAGTTGGTGCGAGCTATGGCCACGACGGCTGATCGTGGCATTCTTGGCTTGCAAGGCACATGCCAAAGCCAACTTGATAGCTTTCCGTCCCTCTGCCTTCTCTGCTTCAATAGCAGCTGACCAAGCAACTCCCAAAAGAGCACCCTGTCGCTCACAGAAGCCATGCTGCCACGGGGCATAGGATCCAGTGACCTTGCTCGCAATGCTGTGGGACTCTAGCAGAGCTATGAACTCAGACTCGAACTCACCACCCTGGTCAAGGACGATAGCCACCGGTATGCCAAAGATGGACAGCCATCCACTCATGAATTTTGACGCCACATGTTCAGGTTCTCGGCACCGCAGCAAACGAGCAGCGTGAAAACATGTTGCAGCATCCACCATAGAGAGTGCCACGTAAAGCTGCCCGCCCGCGTCCTTGATGTACTTGAGATCCAAATGAACTTCATAATTGAAAGCAATGGGCCGAGAGCCCGGGCGCGCAGGCAAAGGACGAGTCGGCTGCTTTCGCATTTGACAGGTAGGGCACTTCAGAGTCCGAGCCATCTCCACCAGCTCCTCCNCTTCATAATTGAAAGCAATGGGCCGAGAGCCCGGGCGCGCAGGCAAAGGACGAGTCGGCTGCTTTCGCATTTGACAGGTAGGGCACTTCAGAGTCCGAGCCATCTCCACCAGCTCCTCCGTCGCACCCCCCATCTGTAGCATTCGGACCAACGCCTCATTGGCCGGGTGTCCAAGACGCCTGTGAACTAGGTGCAAACGCTCCAGCTTGGAACCAGGTTCGGGACTCATACCATCGACTTCCTTGGGCCCCACCTCGTCGTCTGGCACATCTCGCCGACCAGCTGCCAAGAGATCACGAAGCTGATCTACATGTTCTGGGGACCCTTCCGGATTGGAGTTGTTATTGGGAACAAGGCCGTTGTGGGTGTCGTCTTCGACCTCTAAAGCCACTTCTCGAGACCCTTCCGGATTGGAGTTGTTATGGGGAACTTGGTCGTTGTGGGTGCCGTCTTTAGTCCGCTCCTCCTCGGTCCGCTCAAAGTCACCACGGTCAACCTCCAAGCCGTCCAGCCAGCTCTCATCACTGGCTTCCGGGTTTCGGGCAGCNACTTGGTCGTTGTGGGTGCCGTCTTTAGTCCGCTCCTCCTCGGTCCGCTCAAAGTCACCACGGTCAACCTCCAAGCCGTCCAGCCAGCTCTCATCACTGGCTTCCGGGTTTCGGGCAGCTGGCATCTCATGAAGCGCCTCCTCGTCGCCCTCTACAAAGGCCTCTTCCGGAAGAAGCGCCCCAGCCATAAAAGAAACTGTTTGCACCAGCATCCGGCTTCGCTGCTGCAGCGCCCTCTCAGCACACTCGACCAGCTTCGTACACCAGCTTTGCGGCAAAGAACGGCGTCCATCCGAAAACCATCGGCCTCGAGAGCAGCGAGGACCCCGTTCAGAACCAAAAGGGTGTCGATGGTGAGGATGGTCCAGGCCACCGGGGCATCGCCGAGTGAGGGAGCGCAGCAGAAAGGTCTCCCCGATCAACCGAGTAGGCTGGCGAAGCTGCGGGGTGCGGCCGCCGCCGAACATACAGAGGTCCGTCTGTGCCTGGGCCACACCCGGTACCGCGGCCAAAAGCAAAGGGTGCTGCCACGAAGCATCACNCCGAGTAGGCTGGCGAAGCTGCGGGGTGCGGCCGCCGCCGAACATACAGAGGTCCGTCTGTGCCTGGGCCACACCCGGTACCGCGGCCAAAAGCAAAGGGTGCTGCCACGAAGCATCACCAGCCGGCCCATAGCAGAGGAACAAACCACCTCGGGCCCGCTGCGCCAACAGCACATCATGTGCAAAACGCCACCTAGGCTCCAGAGTCCTGTGTCTCTGATGCTGGGCGTGCAGCACCTGAGCGCGCGGGGACGCCGAAGTCGTAGTTGAAAGAAGTGGTAGTAGAGCACGAAGGCCACTTCAGCAGGAGCAGGTCAGGCTCAAAGTGATCCACATACCGCCTGGCCTGACGACGGTCCTCGGATCGACTCAAGTCAAAGGCCGGCAAAGAAACAGGTTGTCCTGCTTGCCAGCCCCGAGCCGCCGCAAGAAGGCTCACCGTCATACTGCACACGAAAATCTCCAGAATNGAGGTGGTAGTGCATGTGGTTGGGGTCGTGCCGCATCTTCCAGCAGATGCCA
The DNA here is from genome assembly GCA_003297005.1 of Symbiodinium sp. clade A Y106. Taxonomy (NCBI): domain Eukaryota; class Dinophyceae; order Suessiales; family Symbiodiniaceae; genus Symbiodinium; species Symbiodinium sp. clade A. The sequence goes on from BGNK01001939.1 coordinate 14,815, forward strand.
GCTCTTGCACAGCCCGGGCAGCCTGATTGAGTTTCTTGCGCTTCTCCTTGTGCAAGAACTTCACGGGCCCCTGCTCAAGGAAAACCTCGTCAGGGATCATCTCCTCGTCTGACTCTCCTTCCTCCTCCGAGGACACCAGCTCAACTCCAAACTCATGCGACGTCACCGAAAACCTGGCATCATCATCCCCAGCCTGCAGCTGCGAGGATGCTGTGCTCGACGCCTCCTGGCCACGGTTAGGGATAACCGGCAACTCGCCAATGACCTTCACACCCAGGTCATTCTCCAAATATTCCAGCCACCGCTTCTCTTCATCTTGCCGGCCTCTCCGACACCGGTCCCGCCAGTGTCGTGGGTCTCCGCTTTGGTCGGTTGACCGCTCCTCCTCGGTGGGCTCCTCGGAGGTGTCCTGAAGATAGACATCATCACCCATCGTGGCCGGGGCCGCCGCCACAAAGGCCAGGCTCTGAGGAGCTTGGCGTAAAAGTCGGGCCTTCTCCAGCATACCCGGCTGCTTCCACGGATCACCTTCCGGCAGGTAAGTCACAAGGTCCAGAGCCGGGTGCCGGGTTGGCGTCAGGTGCATGGGCTGCCGATTGTCGAGGATCACAAGCTCCCTGGTCCTAAAATCGAATTGAACCGACCATCGAGAAAGCTCACTCGGGCCAACAAGACCAGGGCACGAAGCAGCTTGACCGTCAACCTCTGACATCCTCAAGACATCCACCTGCCCAGGCACCAGAGCAACTGGATAAAGAAAGGCACGTTTCGAGGTGACCGGCGACCCGCTGCCAAACTGGAAGGTCTCCTTCTCCTCCACCGTCTGCCAGGTCACTCCCCTGCGCCGCAACTCAGCCTGATAGGCCTGGTGCCACCGAACTCCACCCACTGAGGTGCGACAGCCAGTGTCAGCAACAGCAAGCCCCGGGGTCCAAATGGGACCCGCTTCAGGATCCGGGCNGCGCCGCAACTCAGCCTGATAGGCCTGGTGCCACCGAACTCCACCCACTGAGGTGCGACAGCCAGTGTCAGCAACAGCAAGCCCCGGGGTCCAAATGGGACCCGCTTCAGGATCCGGGCCGGCATTCTCCAGAACTTGGTTCACCATCAAAACGCCGTGCCGCACGCTGTAGTAGATCACATGCTTGAGGTCACCATGCTGATTGGCCGTCCACAAGAGATCGGCAAACTGATGCCGACAGCGTGCCTGGTTCTCCGAAGGACGAGGCGCCGCGCCACTCGGTACACAACGGTCACCCTCACACTGGCGGTTATGAAGCTCGTGCCGAAAATCATCAAGCTCCTCCTGCTTCACTGCCTTCGCCTTGTCCCTTCCCCAGGCCTCCTTTGGCCCCGGCGGCCGAAGAGGTTCATTGTAGACTGCCCCGTGGTCAGAACGAGGCCGCACAGGTAACTGGTCTCGTGCTCGACGTTCGTCCTCAGGTCGCGGTCGAACGGGAGGCGCAAAGTCGCCCGAACTTTTGGCCCCAGCCTCATGGGCATAAGGCCGCACCGTCTCGAGAGAAGCCCAGGCAGCTTCTGTCTCCTCCTCCTGCAGCAGGGTGCGGATCGCCTTCTTCTCCTCCTTGCTCAACTTGTCGANAAGCCCAGGCAGCTTCTGTCTCCTCCTCCTGCAGCAGGGTGCGGATCGCCTTCTTCTCCTCCTTGCTCAACTTGTCGACCGCGCCCAAAACCTCCAACGGCTTCAGCTTGACCTTCTTGTCCTTCTCGTGGGTCTTGCCCACCGCCGTCTTGGGAAGCTCCAGCCGCATTGGCCGAGGAGGCGCAGGCACCGAGGTCCGTGCATCAGAGGGGGGGTCAGAGACCACCGTCCAGTCCCTTTTGTTCAGTCTGGCGCCGCACTTGGAGCAGAAGGCAGCCTCCTCATCGCAAGTTGCCACAGGAAGGGCACTCGGCCAGTGTGCCCACCATGAACGTGAAGTTCACGAAGTTCACCTCGTTCGCTGAGTGGCTCGTGCTGGAGGCTGGCCGGTGCAAGGCATCCTGGCCATTCTGAACATTGGGGCACTCAGGGTCACCACGCCAATGCCCTTTTCCACCACAGCTTGCACAAGTAGAGCTCTTCTTCTTCAATGCCAAGCTCTTGCCACCCGAGCTTGCCACACCAGATTTCGCAGAACCCGCCGGCACCACTCGGTATCCCCGGGCCTTCCGCTTCTCGCCGGCTTTCATCTTCGCCTTCCAGCCCGCTTGGAACGCCTCGAACACGTCCGTCTCTTCCTGGGAGTCCTGGTCCAGGCCAGCGTCAGGCTCGGCAGCCCCAAGGCACTCATCATCAACAAGAGGTCCGCCTTGGTCCTGCTCCTCCTGCTCCAGGTCTTCCACGTCGATATTTTCCTCGTCCTCCTCCTCGTCAGGGTGTTCGGCAACATGCACACCGTGCTTTCTGGTACCGCGGCTCCTGAAAGAAGATGCCGAAGTCGAGGCAGACACCGAAGAAGCCGCCGAGGATGGTGCCCGGGAGGAGCGGACGGGTCGTGACAGTGAAGGCAAACGCCGCTCTTCTTCATGCACATGGGAACACCTGTGCCGAAGAGCCCTCTCTATGGCTGCACTGTTATAGCTGCCGCCCGCGGAATAGAACACATCTAGCCGGTCCCGCCGAGACAGCCCAGCTCTGTTCAACAATCGCTGGGCCCAACCTTGAGCAGCTCCCGGAGCAACAGGTACAGGAAAATGGGCTTGGACTCCTGAAGGCCACCCTGGAGGCATAACAGCAGGTCCTGGTACTCCCTGGAGGCACAACAGCAGGTACTGGTACTCCTGGCGGCCACCCTTGAGCAACCGAAGGCAACCATTGGAACCCAAGCCGCTGTTCAGGAGCCCTGGCGGCTGTGACTGCCAAGTCGGCTGTGCATCTCGAGACAGAGAGTCCTGAGCTGTGGCCGGCTGGCCCGAAGAAGGCTCAGGCCGTCCCTCGGTTCGGCTTGGCGAGCGGTCAGGCCATCGACCCCTGCTGGGAGTCCAAAGCAGGCTGCCAAGGATCACGGTCGTCCCATGGATCGGCTCCATCAGTCGGAACAGGGACATCCTGCGCCGCTGGCGCAGCCATCACAGGCAAGCGAGGCCCCTAAGCAAGCAGCAGCCTAGCCTAGGAACCTCCCTAAGCTCCGCTACCAATATAAAAGCGGCTAGGATAGTGCAAAACCCTAACCCAACAAGAAAGCAAAGGCAAGCAGGCAAAGCAAAGCTACGGGCTGCTACCTTTTCTCGGGAAGTCATCGATGCTGCGAATCGCACGGGTGAGGATGCCACTACACAGCTGCACAAACAGGCTCTCCGTCACAGGTACTGCGCTAAAAGCGGCTGCGGAAACGCTCCTTCGACTTCCCTGTGGCGGCTCTAGTGCTAGCGAGTCATTGCTGTCAAAAGAAAGAACACCGGATTATCTCAAGATGCAGCTGGCTCCCCTGAAGTCTAGTCTTGGTACCTGGAAAGAAAGTATGCGGCTCCTTCGAGATACTTGGCTGGCCGAACATTGGCATAGAGCTGAAAGAGCTTGCGGAGGGCCTGATTGGCCTGCAGTGCTGTGGCTTTGATTCCAAAACTTCTTGAACTGAACTGCCGTCCTACGAAACAGCAGTGCCAAACAATCTAGATTTGCAAAGCGTGCTTCCTGACCGTTTGCATGCGGCGGCGGCGTGGGATGGTGTGCGGTCTCAAAGGCAAAAACCGACTTTGGAAGCCAGGACTCCGAGGAGAAGCGCTGTCCTGACCGAGTCTTTCCGAAGTGCAACCATGCAACTACAACAGCCAGAATGAATCTCATCCGACTGACGTGATTTCGGGTTCTTTCTGTCCAAATCTCTTACTCTTCGCAGAGGAGAGCGATTGCCTGTTTCGATTGTTTGGGCCACCCTTCGACCCTCGAACGAATCACGGTCTCTCATTTCAGGTCGGCACGTGAACACTAGGTGCATGCCAGCGTCAATCAACATACTAGTACCATTAGTCTACAAGTTGGAAGCCAGCCTCCAACCACAAGATCACAAGAGGCTCAGACTGTTCCAGCACGAGGCTGCTTCCGAGAAAACGTGTCAACATCCGTAGCAGAAAGCGCTGCCGTAAAGTGCATGCAGTGGGCGTGGAGGCAGTGTCGTTGTCTCACAGGACAACCCAAGCGAGGTATGCAGTACCGGAAGGAGTCTGCTTGGCGGTTTCCGGCACACACTTCGACTTTTGCGGCCTGTTTGGCTGGCGGATTTGTCTCCCCCAGCAACATGACATGGCTTAGACGTCTCCAGCCCACCCATGAACAACCTCTCCGTTTTCAAGGCTCTTTGATCTGTCAGGCTAGAAGCGATTGCAGGCCAACTCTCAACTCCAATGGCGTGTGACATGTTTCCGAGTTTCTTGGCTCTAAGCGTGTTCTGGTTGGTAAAATTCAGGCCACCACATTTTACGGTATTTGTTGTGTGGGTGCTACTTGCAGCTTCAAGACGTCCGTCAGTGCCTCGGAGCTCAACATGTGACGATGCACCGCCAGCAGGGATGTCGATCGGCCCCTTGAGAACGCACCCAATCCTTGGTCGCTGCAAGCTTTGGACGTTGAAAAGTTGACGAGGGGGCAGTGACATTGTACCTGTGGTTTGATCGTTTCGAAGCACATGTCTTGCCAGCAGGTCCACGTGAAGAAAGCACGACCTCCCAACCGCGACAAAATCTCACGATCCCAAACAAGAAACTTCAAGGAACACTTGGAACACAACATGTGTCCTCCGATTTGCACTCACGTCACTCTTGCAGGTTGATCGGAAAGGCTTGCCGGTCCTAAAGTCCTAGAGGCCACCGTACACTGGCTGTGGCAGTTGCGAGCTGGGACATGTTATCACCAGCTTAAGAAACCGAAGCGGGCGCAATGTATCTCGCAGAAATGTGGCCAGCAGGTGACCGGTCGCCGGGTCGAGCGAGAAACATCCCGCCGCATGGGCTGCTGCCCATCTCTTGTGCCGAAGCAGTGCTTTTTGGGCCAAGGTTGCAGAGGCACAGACGTGCACACGTTTTCGTAGAAATGTTGTTAAAGGTGTCCTTCGGGCTATTCTCGGTGTCAACTTAGCGCAAATGGCATATGTTTGCAGTTGGATCTTTCCTGAATCTAACATCGGATCCGAATGCCTGAAACGGGAAAGTTAAGCCAGGCTCAACTTGTAAATTTCGGGCGCTCTTCAAGGCTAAAATCCCAGGCCCTGAAGCTGAAAACTCAAAATCAAATCCAGAAGAAGTCTCCAAAGCTCTAAAACCGAACACTTGAAAACCAAACCCCCGCACACTGAAGACCTAACAGTGGTGTCTATAATAAACGCTGGACATCGCTGGACGGTATCTGGCTGAAACATCTCTGCACGGGGGCGAGTATCTCTTCCACAGCTTGTAAATGGTCCTCGTTGATTGGGATGCCAGTCCGACGAGCACAAGCATTCCCAAAGTCCATGTCTTCGAAGCTGAAGCTTACGCCTGCAGCGAGACGTGAAGTGGCAAGTGCGCAGCTTGCTGTCTGCTTGACAGGAAGCCGAAGCCTTTCCTTGGGGCAGTCTGCTTGACCGGCCTGTGGCTTGCAAGGCCAGCTTGGTCGCCGCGAGGAGCTCTCCACCCACGCCTCGCGAAGATTCGGGCTGAGGAGCTCAAGACTGCACTGCTTTCTTTCATTGGATCGACACAGCCCTCTGCAGTGCTGCTCTGTCTTTGTTTCGCCGAACCTGATGTCGAGCTCCCCGCTCTTTCTTTCCACAGGGCTAAACTCCTGCAACAGCCGAACGCTGCTGTCAGTCCCGACCGTAGCTCCAAGAGGTTCCAGGGCAGGCTCTTTGTTTCTTTCGCCGACTGGGGTGGGGGTGAGGTGCCAAAACGTTGCTAGCATGGAGCGTCTGAAGTCCCCCGAGCCGAAGGCTCACCCCTGTTGGCAGTTCTTTGCGGGATGTGTGAAACGGCAGGACAGTATCGTAGGGAATCTCGCGCTAGAGTTTGACAGGCTCTCTCTCCCTCTCTCGCTGTCACTTGTCTTTGCTTTCAGAACGACAGCCGCAGGTGCCGTCGCCGGCGAGGCAGAGCACCCGGTGTGCATGGAAGCGGCGAACACTGAGGCGCATGGCACAAGTGTCAGAGATTCACCTCTGCAGATTTCTTCTGCTTCGGTACAACTAAGCCCGGCTTCTTTTGAGCAGGAGCACTTATAAGTCCGGCCCAAACCAGGTGACCAAGCTAAACTTAGATGGGACAACCAGTTTACCCTTGTGGGATCCCGGCTCGCGTATGGCATCGCTGAGTTTTTGAGTCATTCAGTGCAGCAGCAGAAATGCAATAAACAACCAAAAGACGAGGTCCGCACGTGCCTGTCCCGAAAACCACATTTCCTGTCACCTTAGCATGTCATGCATGATCGAGCATGTGGGTGCCTATCCTGCAACTTGATACGTGGCCAGTCCCAGGCTCACGCAAGCATCACGAATTGTCCCAATGAGGTGGGCTGTCACAGACCCAGTGCTGTTCCGGTCGACAACGTCACGGTGCAACGACCCACCCAGTAGTACATTTCGTCTTCCGCCCCTCGTTTAGGCGGGCCGCTGAGCCCGGAAGGACGGGAACCTACGCCATGTGAACACATGCGGACTTCCGCGAGGAAGAAACGGCGGCCTCTCAGCGGACTTCGGCGAGCTTGGAATGCTTCCCCGTTAAGGTTTCGGGTTTAAGGCTTGTGTGTCTCCCGCCTAGGTTTTCGGCGCTCACACTCGGACAGACCAGGCGAGGCCTTTGGTTCGAGGTCTTCTGCGAGATGTGAGACATGCCAGCGAGAGCCAGACGATCTACAACACCTCCAGGTTTTAGGGTTTAAGGCCTAGTGGGGGCTCGCCAAGAACCACCAGCTGGATTTGGCATGATTGACGCTAGGGGAGAGCCCTCGCAGGGGGATGTCTCCATCCGCGGCCGCATCCATGATCCCCTGCATAGATATCTCGTTGGAAAGGTGGCTTCTCGCCCCAACCCTTGACCTTATCTTTCTCGGAGTAGGCTCAGTGTGGATTTTCCGTGGGACCTCTCTTCATATCGGGCCTCTTTCAAACGGTGCGTGGATGTTCGCTGGATTCTGGATGGCAGGGGATGATACTTCTGCGAGATACTGGTCTGCTGCTGCCTGTGTTGCAGTCGCAGGAGGAGCCGGCGGTCCTACTGTAGCACACACTGCCAACCCGAGTTTAGCCCGGGCCGGCTGGGATGCTGAGGCATGGACGAGCCGTGGAGTCAAATACAGCAAATCCCCATGATGACCCGCTTATGTGATATCGCTGTACTTTTTGGGCCGGCAGCTAATGTGACACTTACGAGATGTCAAGTATCACACCAAATCGCGGAACAAGAAGACATAGCATTGCCACACGAACGGGTCGCCATCCGCATCTGCGGTGTTCGACTCCCGGGCGTGTGCAAGGGTTCAAGATGCAATGTGACGGATGGGCACTTTGAAGCTTCTTGGGGGACCTTTGCAGTCCGGATCACCTTCATGTTCTCACAAATTTGCGTGAAAGTGCAACGTGTGAAGCACTGATGTGGTGATGCTCTGCTAGTTCGGAAACCTCTCCAAAACCAACCACTGCCGGGGGCTTTGCACTGCCCCGAGGCCATGCGACGATCCGGTGATTGGCCTTAGACTCTGACAGAGGCAGCAAATAAGTCAAAGCTCCAGTCTGCTGGCTCTTCATTGACATGTGGAACTCGCTTCATGCTTAGCTCAGAACAGTATCAGCAACGTACAGCATGTCAGGGCTTCCCGACCTGAGCCGGTACATTCCTGCAAGCTGTGATCGAGAGCCTAGTGGCCTAGTCCATCTTCCAAAAGCCGCCAGAGAAGGATCAAGACGAACCAAGTTTAGGGTCACATGGCAGCAGTCTACCTCCAAAGTGCAAATCGGGGATCAACTGAGTCAGGCGCAGGAAGAAAACACCCAACGGGCTGCTCAACTGCAAAGATTTGTGAGTGACAAAAATCTGCAGAAATTCGCCTCGGCCGTGGCCGAAGCGGTCAGAGGTTCCTATACGGATTCCCTCTGACTCTCTTCCCCACTTCTTAATGCCCTCCCCAGTGACCCCCCTCGGCCCCCCCGCCCCCCTCCTCTCTGTGTGCCCATGAATTTGCCGTCCTGCGGTGCCCTCCCCCCCCTCCCCTTGCCCCCGCCCCTGAAGGTTTCGGTCTGCTCCAGGTTCTCGGGATAGGGGTTTGAGTCCAGGCCAAAGGATGCCAAAAAGTACGCCCTGTACACGCTGACTGCTGGATTTTGGCGCCTGCAAGATCTCGGCTCAGGAATTCTCTTCAGCAAGGCAACTTTTCACCGGGTAGCGATGCAGGCTCCGGATGCTTACCTTAGACAAGCACCCCCAATTCGGCACATACGTGTGCATCCGGGCCGAGGCGGGCGACGCGAAACGTTTAAAGTTACACACGAATCAGGTGAATGAAGACCTCGCAGCCATCCCAGCAACCAGACACGGTTCAGAGCCTGGTTTGCCGAAGAACCCACCTGGGCTTCGGCGGTTGCAAACTGTCTGGGTTGAGTCATGTCTGAGCGATCGGACATGACTGTATGTAATACATTCAGGTTGTGAGTCTCAAGCCTGAGCCTCCGGCACCATTCCCTCCTGCAATTACTTCATACCTGCTTGACAAACAGAACAGAACTGTGCTGTCCTTCTGCACGGTGCTATGCAGCATGTTTCAGACCCTGCCTGTAGCCTGTCCATCTCACGACAGCTGCCCTGTGCCAGTGCAGGATGATGAAAACAAACGCCACTGCGCTAGTCTAGAGCCATGCAGGTGTCGAATGGCCACTGTGACAGTTACAGTCAAGGGTACAGTGTACAGCTGGCACCGGTACGAATCTATGCCAGCATGAACGCTTTCGCCGGGTGCCAAGAGACGACGGGAGCACCTCAAAGAGTCCACCACAATCAAATCGTTGTTTGCATCTGCATGCACTCCTTGGTCACATAGCAACTCCGATTGTGCGAAAGACCGGGCTTGTTCTGCCTTCAGAGTTTCGAAATGCAGTGGTCCCGATTGCTTCGTCGCAGAATGCCGCAAAGGCCCTCGAAGACTCCGAGACGTTTTGCATGCCGTTTTCTGCAAACAGCGATGGTGTAAGCTACGCTGCTTCACCGAGCAATGCCACATCAGATCCGATGCACTGCAACCCTCAAGAAGTGTCGCCATCGCTCCCTCACGAGGTCAGAATTACGGGGTTCAAAGGGTTGTTAGGGCATTTCAATCGAGCTCAGGCTGAAGCCAAGAGGGTATCCTGCAGGCGTCATGAGACCCTGGTCGGCAGCCATAGCGGGGTTGTTGTCCCAACATCAAGAAGCATCTGGAATTTGGAAGTGCAGACACCTACGGTCGCAAGCAACTGCTATGGCACGATTTGCTCCTGTAAGCACTGCCTCTCGTATCCCGGGACCTAGGTCCTAGATGTTCTATATCTGGCACAGCACCGGCCCGCCTGGCTGCACCATGCGCTGAGCAAACAGGTGTCGGTGCCAGAGTGACTCTCCACTCGACCACAGACGCAGATCCTCAAAATGCTGGAAACTGCTCCAAAGTCGACTTCTAAGGCACCTTGCAGGCTTCGGAACCACCAGATTTTGGGAGGTTCACAACCGGCGAAGGCTTCTTTCAAGCTGAAGACTTGGAGCTCTGACGGGTTTCACCTGTAGGTGTGTTTTGGAGCTAAAGCGGATCTTCAAGGTTGCGTGGACGATGCACTTGCGGATGCAGATATGCACCCGACTGACCTCTTGAGTCAAAATGTAGACCGCAATAGGCCGCTCCCGAGCAAAAGAAGCTCTTTGGGGGATCACGGATCGCTGCTCTTGCTCGTTCAGAAGCTGTGCTTTCAGCGATTGTTTCATCAAACAATTCTGGCCAACGAGGATGGTTTGAAGAGTGAAGCCTGCCGGCTTGCCTGGAAGATGCTGGAATTCTGAGTGCGCCTCGATGTGGCGCCCCACTTTGACAATTTGAGGCAGGGACTACTCAGTGTCAAGAGACGTCATGAGGCGGAGATGTTTTCGTTTGTCTATCGGTGGCGGTGCTGCGTTGTCCTTCGTCGTATTGGCGACCCTTTCGTACACTTTCCCGTTTCCAATTGGTCTCTGGCTCCCTATGTTTCTGGTTCGGAGGTTCCAAACGTTGCAACATTCCTTCTGACTCGTAGGCTGCAGCTGCTGCAACCGCAACCTGCCGCCGTTTCACTTCACGTTTTATGGAATGCAACCGAGCTAAGCCAGCAAAGGCAAAACCCTAGGCAAAGCAATCCCTTTTGCCGCAGCACAAAGTCGGCTGAAGGCCTGGAGCCAGAAGTGACAGCGTCGGGAGAGACACAGCTGATGCACCGCTGCAAGTGCTTTACTTTAACATCCCCTATGCTTTCTTTTATGGCCAAAAGGCCTAAAAGGGAAGTATGCAGCAGAAGGTGTTCAGCCCTGTACACGTCTCTTTTCAATCGAAGTGACCAAAATGGGCACTCGCTGTTCTAGCAGCCCATGAGGATTCGCAAGATCCTCGTACTCCAGGCCACGCTCAAGCACACGCCACTGGGCTTGTCCAGAGGGTAAGTCTACTCTAGCGACTCTAGCGAAGCTGCTACGCAGAGGAAACTCAGAAGCTGAAAAGCGAAGCTCGGGCGTCCGGAACGACTTGGCGTCAAAGGCGACGTTCACACCGGTCCCCTCGAAGCTGTGCCAGCCGCGCCGTTCTCCCAGTGGGAGTAGGTGTTCTAGAAGCGGGTCTGCAGCAGGCAGCTCTGAACCTAAGGGCTTGAGGTTACTTCGAACTTCCGGAGGTCTTGCTTTCTTGCCCTTGGCAACTTGTTTGACAAAGGTAGGACTGTAGGTAACAGACCAACGTCCGGAGCACAAGACCGACCGCATATGGTCGAGGTCCATTGATTTCGCACCCCCGTCGGCTCACATGTTTTCGGTGCTTGTCCATTTGAGCGCAGTGTTTGGCCGTCTGAGCACGGCTCGAAGCCAAGCGATGGTGAAGGCCAGGCTTTTCTGACTGCCATAGCTGTTCGAATCGCTGTTCGATATATCAAACACATCCTTGGCATCGACCACCACGGTCAAAGGCACAGTTCAAGGCGCGATCAATCTCGCTCTGATGCAAGCCGTGGCCCCTGATGCTCGCCAGGTACCCGCGACAGAGTTGACCTATCTCAAAGCCTTCCTCTGCCCCGAGCGTTTCTGCCGCGTAGGAAGATCTGCATACGCGGGAGATGCGATGGCTCCGGGTGTCCAGCACATTGAAGGTGCCGGTGCGGCCCTCCATCAAGTCACGGTCTGCCATGCAGGATGCAGAAGTAACACGCCTGGCTGTAGACCTTGGCCAGCGGAGGCTCTTCAGCTGAGCCGCTCTCGGAAACGTTGCCCAAAGCCGCGTCCGTCACCACGAGGAGCCCCCCTTCGTACGGGTTCACGTTCCGAAAGGTGACACAGTGGTGACACAGTCACGCTGGAACTCCTTGACCGCCTCGTTAGCCCGAAGCAAAGTTCCCACCGTTGGTGGGGATTCTCCTTGCAAGGAAGAAACACAAAAGGCCAAGTCAAAGCGAAGCTGCGCCACCAACCACTGAAGGCTGCCCAACAGCATCCTCAGCTGTTTGTGTCCCTGGGGCGACAGCAGCGCCGTGGGGTCCGACTTGCGATGTTTCGGTACGAAGACGGACTTGAGATTTTCACGGTAGGCCTGCCTGCTGATCGTGATGGTGCCGTCGGGATGCTTCTCAAAGTACTTTCCGCACCACGTAAAGCGATCACGAACGACTTCTCGGAACCCCAGCTTCGCTCCCATGTCCATCAAGGACTTCTCGGCGTCAGCGTTCCCACCGAAGAGCAGGTCGTCGACATGAGAAACGATCATTCCTTTCAGCCGCTTCCGGTCCGGACCATCCCACAGAAACCAGACAGCTTGATCCGCAACGCAAGCGGACCCATCTCTTCTCTTCAAGGGAGCGGGAAAGCTTGACCCACCGTTGCCGTGGAGCGTCCGCCAAGCCGAACACGCCCTTGAGCACTTTGGCGAGGCAGCCTTCCGGGAGTGGGATTCCAGGACCAGTCTTGGTGTTGGTCGGTCCGATATAGAGTTCACGAGAGACAAAAGGGTCTCCTTTCAAGAAGGCGGCTTTCACATCCGCGGAGAGCAAGGACCAAGTTGCCGAATGATACGCGACGAGGCACATCAGCAGATGTTGGCTGAGCCTGCTGCCTGTCGGCGCGTCGCGGCGTATTTTACCGGCTAAGTTCGCTCGATCGCGAAATCCAGGAACAACCAGTCTTAGCCGAGGGAGCCTCAGGTAGAAGAGCACCTTCAGTGCGAAGTGGCTGGTTCTTATCGGTGAGGACAAATCGAGGAGTCAGAATTCTATCCAACTCACCTTGTCTCGCAAGCTCCTTCCGCACGCCCAGGCTCTCTTTCAAGGACAACACCTGAACCGCATCATTATCGACATAAGCGGCCCAACCCTTTTCGGCAGCTTGGCTCCACTGCCCTTTCTGTCGAGCCGACGTGGCGTTCCACTGGAGTTCTTTTCGGCCGCCAGCGGCATTGATCTCGTGGGCATCGTTCACACAGCCAGTCGGAAGGGGGCCCCCTAGCTCACGAGAGAGATCATGCTCACTGGACGAAGGCACCGACCACACTCAACCGAGGCTTGAGCTTGCAACAGGACGGGAGATCCAAGCGCCAAACGTTGAAGCTGCTCACGGTCCAGCGTTAGAGCTTCAAAGGCCGAACGAACATGCTGATCACCGTCTTGAATTACGATTGAACCCGGTGAGGCTGACGACCTAGACTCATCTAGCGAACCACCGCCTGGAACTGAAGAAGGATGCCCACCGGATTGTGAAGAAGGTCGATGGGGAACTACACCGCTTACGACTGTAACATGATCACCAGGTTCAGCGGAAGGCCTACAACAAACAGCACCGCGAGGAACTGAAACAGGATGCCCATGGCATTCTGAAGAAGGTCCAGGGGGAACTACATCACCCAACGCAACCCCACTGGTTCTCCTCGACGTCGGGGCCGATCCTTAGCTGAGCCGCCCTGGTGTGGAAAGAAGTTCCCCACCACAGCCTGAGAAGAGGTCAGCAGCCTAGTGGGCGGTAGCCTCAATTGGCCCATATCAACCGTGAAGCTCCTACAGCGAGGGTCCGAAAGAAGGGCGCGAACACCAGGAAGACGCCAAACTGAAGCAGTCGGCGGGTGTTCGAGCACGAAATGTCTCCCCCCCCAAGCTGTAGGCGAGCAAGCCGCAGGGCAAAGCGCAAAGTCGGTTATAGTGACTTATGGTGCGTGAAGTCGTTGCCGGCGAAGGTCGCGGGAGGTGGTCATCGAAGAAAAAAACATCCAAGGCTCCGAGGGCACCGGCAAGACAAGGAAGTAAGGCTTACCCTTCTGTAGCAGACGAATGGCCGCGGCACGATGAGCGGCCTGCCCAAAGTCCCAGCCAGAGTCCAAGGTAAAGTCCACGCCGGTGGTGTGTCCCGGGGCCCGGGCACAGCGGCCCACAGAGTTGTTGACACCGAGGCCGTCGGTGCAAAGTAAAGGTATTTCAGCCACAAAGGCTTCACAGCTTGTACTGTGTCATGTGCTCGGCTGCCGAAGCTTCTCGCAAAGATGCCGGCGTGCAAGATATAAGAAGTTGATCTCGGCGGTGTTTGTCCCAAGCTTGCTGGACCATTTGCCGCTGTGCCGGCTTCAAGGAGCACCCTCGGGTGAGGTTTCCAGGCAGCCGAGCTGATTCAACCCCGGATCCGGATTTGCGGGCTGAGTTGTCAATTCCCAGCCGTCCTGCGCGGTCATGTTGATCCACCGCCTGAAGAATGCCGGCCTGAAGCGCCTCGGGACTCAACGTGGAAACATTCGAACCAAGCTCCATCGGACCTTGGCTTGAGGTGGCGTTGCAAGAATGTAGTCCTGGACGAGGTCGGCGTCGAAGGTCGGGCTGCCGGCTTCATCCCGGGCTCGATCGTTAAGTCGAAGTGCCCCGCATAGCCGGTCGTAGATTCAGATAGTGGATGTCGCCGGCTCCGCGGGCACCTTGGCACGCAAATCTGCAATCGTTGGCTTCATGCGCTCCCGGAGGGTCTTCACGGTGTTCTTCTCGTCCACGTTGAGATGGGGAAGTGCCGCCAACTTTATCAAGTCGCTCTGTAGTCCGCCTCGAGGTCCCAGCAAGGAGCGAGCCACCTTCAAGCGATCGCTCTCTTTGGCTGCCAGGGCGGCCTCCTCCTTTCGTCGCCGCCACCTTGAGCTGCTGGGATGGTCCAGGCAGCCGCCTCGCAGCCAGCATTCCGGAAAGCACTGGGTCCTCGGCAAAAGCGAAGCGCAGTCCGACTCGATATCAGCTGCAGGTTGGCCTGAGTATAGGCACCACGGCCCAGCCAGCGGCGAGGATAACATCCCGTTACCACCATCCCCTGAGCCTGCAAAGGGCAGCCAGCGCAACTCCGGATGTTTTACGCACCACAGTCTTACTCCTTCTCGGCTCCAGTCGAAGCGGGCCGCTGCTCGAAGCGCCATCCTTGCCCACCGAACGCCGGCCAAGGAGCCGGGGTCTCGAGGGCTGCGAAAGTCGGAGCCGCCAAGTTCCAAGCTGGCTTCGGTCATGTTGTGTTGGTGCGGAACAGAAGGCTCAGATGCACTCTTGGGGCTGGCGCGCTTCAGAAGCTGAGCAGCCCACTCAGAACAACCAATGCTGCACTGTGCCCAGCAGCGAGACGTTTAAGCTCGGTCGGTGTCTCGCCGAACAGCTTGCAAACAAGTGACGGTGCAAGCAGGCACACCCACCCTCCCACCATTTTTACTCCAGGATGCCGGTGACGAGTCCGCCTGTGAGCGTGCGGTTCTGCTGGACGTCGTGTCGCCCAACAAGTCGAATGCGTCTTGTCGCACTCGGAGAGATACCTGCGAGCTGAACCCAATTTTCAACTCAGGGAGGGCCGGGCGGGTACAAAACAAATATCCTCAGATCGGTTTCCGATCCGTTGCAGCCAAATCTGAAGATGTTGATTGCTGCATTTCCCACCCTGCCGCCCTTGCGCACCTAAANTCAGATCGGTTTCCGATCCGTTGCAGCCAAATCTGAAGATGTTGATTGCTGCATTTCCCACCCTGCCGCCCTTGCGCACCTAAACTTGTTACGATCACACAAGTGTTAACTACAACAAGTGACGGTGCAAGCAGGCACACCCACCCTCCCACCATTTTTACTCCAGGATGCCGGTGACGAGTCCGCCTGTGAGCGTGCGGTTCTNCGCCGAACAGCTTGCAAACAAGTGACGGTGCAAGCAGGCACACCCACCCTCCCACCATTTTTACTCCAGGATGCCGGTGACGAGTCCGCCTGTGAGCGTGCGGTTCTGCTGGACGTCGTATCGCCCAACAAGTCGAATGCGTCTTGTCGCACTCGGAGAGATACCTGCGAGCTGAACCCAATTTTCACCTTTGCGCGCTAGTGTTCAGGACTCTGAGTCGGATGACTCCTCTTCTGGGANTCGCCCAACAAGTCGAATGCGTCTTGTCGCACTCGGAGAGATACCTGCGAGCTGAACCCAATTTTCACCTTTGCGCGCTAGTGTTCAGGACTCTGAGTCGGATGACTCCTCTTCTGGGAGTGACCCTTTTGGGAAACACTTCTCACAACGCCGAGCCTCGAGTGGGAGGCTGTCTGCTCTCCTGACTGTCGCGGAGCCGAAGGGCCAACCACACGCCGTTTTCCACAGCTTGTGATGGTGTAAGGCTCCATCGATTCGGGACTTATGCCAAGCCTTGGTATCGGTGTTCTGAATGTAGTGCGATGGTGCCGATAGCAAGGTCTCCTTGAGGGTTGCGATCTCTTGTGCCACCATGGCCTTCAAGGGTCCGTGGATGCCTTCCGCGATGACCTGTGCACGCTGCCACTGCTCAAACTTTGGCGGCTTCGCGCGTCTGAGCTCCTCAATGCTAGATGCCAGCTGATCCAGTCTGTCATGCGTTTCTTTGTCGATTTTTGGCCTTCACGTAGTCCTGGGTCAGAGTGGTTAGCGGGGCAGTGCGAGCATAATGAAGCAGCATCGGGCTCCTCCACCTGGCCAACAGCTCGATTTGATATAGATGCACCCCCTCCTGCGCGAGCAGGACTGCGCCTCCGGTTCGCGCGGAGTGTCCGCCCAGAAGTTCTGCGCCATCGCCATCAACAACCGCGATTCCAGCCGCTCTGTGCCACGCCTTGTAGGTCTCCACAACGGCCTCTCGCTCCACCGTTCCCCCCTGCTCGGTAGGGAAGAAAGGTAGCCCCGGCGGGAGCGACCCATCCGAGTCCGCGAAGCGAGCCACCAGCATCCGTCGTTGTCTGTATGCAGCATGATACGGGCATAACCAGCAGCCGTTAGCCTTGCATGTGCAGCCCCACTCGCGTGTAGTGTTGAGCGCCAGTGGGTCGCACTTGCTGCTGGGAAGCAACCACCTGACTACAAGGGCAACTTCATCAACCTCCACGCTTGAACACAAAGAAAGACTACTCTCAATCTCTCGCAGCATGAAGTAGACGCTCAAGACGATCATGTTGTAGGAGCCTATAGGCCCTCGCAACACCCTGGCTTGGTTATCTGCCAGAAGTTCTTCCGGCAGCACGGCCAGCTTTATGATCAGGATGGGTTGTGATTGCCTGCTCGGTCCGAGGCCTCGTCCAACACTCCGCTTGGCCATGCGCATTTCCTGATCAAGGATGGCCGGCCAGTCACCCGTAAGCTGGATGTGCATCATCTTAGCTTTCGTGGCATAGTTACCGAAGGACCTGTAGCCCCTCGCCTTCATGATGGAGCCGACAGCACGTATTTTTGCCGGCGTCAATGGCCAAGGAGGCGGCTCCCCGCCGAACCACGAAATGTGCATGGATTCCCAAGTGCGGATAACAGAGCAGGCGGGGCCTCTCGCAGACGCTGCCACAAAATCCCGCTCGTAAGCATCCAAGGCAGAGCGTTTCTCCTCTTCTGTGAAAACATGCCTAGCCTTCCACTTGGATGCCCCCCTACTGTAATTAATCACAGGCGCGTCATGACGTCTCGCCCACTTCTGCCGACAGGGAGCCTCCGGATCTCGTCCCTCCTGACCGGGACGAACGGTCCGCTCCTCAGGGACCTCCCCATGGCTAGCAGATGCAAGCTCAGCAACCCTGGAGAGACTAACCAGCGGGAGATGAGCAGGTTTGCGCCGCTTCATGCTGCGCTCCGGTGGGGATGCAAGAATGAGTGCCTGAGTGCAATACCAACGATCACGGAAAGGCACAAGCACCCTCAAAAGCAAGTCAACGCAAGTGCAAGTGGACATGCAGCAGATAGAAGCAGCTCTCACGCAACAGCTCGCAGCTTCCCCACACCACAAAGTTGGGGCTTGGGGCGTTACCGGACGCACGGCCCGGAGTAGCATCCCGAGTTTCTTCCAACGCGGAAGCCCAAGGTGCATGTGCATTAGAGTGAAACCGGAGCCGGAAGGTCAAAAGGAGGCCCCACCTAGTCCGCTTTGCGCAGCGGCCGACTCACAAGGAAGAATGAATCGTCACGTATTGGAGCCGTGACTTCGCGGGCGTGTCTCAGCAATCCTGGGAGCGCAAACTGCTTGTCGGGCTGATACCGACGACTGAGAATGTCGGCGACCGTGTTCGCCACGCCCGGTATGTGTTCGTACCAACTGGGCCGGTAACTGGAACGACTGAAGTCGAGCGCGATCTCCCTGGCGACGATGCCCAGTCCAACCGCTCGCGGTTTAGCCCGAAGCTTGAGGAGCAACGTGAGGGCAGCGACACTGTCCGAGCTGACGTATAATTCCACAGCCGTCCTGCTCCAATACTTGCGCCAGACTCGCAATGCCACCAGTATGGCCAATGCTTCCCAGACCTGTTGGCCTCTCGGTGAGCCCAGCTCTGCTTCGGCGAGCGACGAGTCGCGCTGATCCAGGGGGGATGCGAAGTAGTAGACGGGCTCGTTGCCTAGGATCAAGAAGCCGCCGATGCCCCATGGCGATGCGTCAGTGACGATGCGCACTCTGACACTCTTCTGGAAATAGGAGCTGACTTTGAAATCCCTGACAAGGGAGCCCGACTCACCACGGAAAAATGCCAAGAACCAGTCCGTGACGTGTCGCCACTGCTTGGTCCACACGCAGTTTGGAGGAGCTCGGGAGTCGGCAGAGCTATGAATAACTGCCCATAAATCCGTGATGAATGGCCTCCATGTGTCAACCACGCCAGCAACGTAGTTGGCCTTGCCCACATATTTTTGGAGGTCCCGCACACCTAGCACGTTGATGCGGGTGTGCTCCATGGTCATGCTGCGGATCTCCTGCATCAGTTCGGGCTTGCCTGTGACACGAACTTGGCCATCCTTGCCTGCGCGGATGGTGTACTGGAAACCGATCCATCCGAAATTGATGCCCCGGGATGCCTTCTTGAAGGCGAGCGGCAGGCCCAGCGCAGACCAAACGCATATCAGAACTGCCATGCGTAAGTCACGCTGACATCCGCTGCCGCTGACCAGGAAACACGGGTCGTCCACGTAGATCTGCAGCCTGGCATCGTGCTCGTTGAACAGCGACTGTGATAAGCGTCCCACCAAGGCAGCTACCCGACCGCAGACTAGAGGTGCGTTCTTGCTACCCTGAGTCTGCGTAAGAAACACAATGTACTTCAGCCCACCCGCGGGTGTCTCCCGGTAGGCCGTCACGAAGTACTTCATGTCGTCGCGGTGCAGCGGTACAGCGTAAAACCAGTCCCTGAAATCGAGCACTAGCGCTTCCAGGCCTACTTCGGGCTCTGCTGGATGGCAGTGAAGCAGGAAGAGAGCATCATCGATCACGTCCGTAGGTCGCGGAAGCAGTATGCGCCCTCCTTTTGCCGCTAATTGATTAGCTTTGGACTCCCTGCAATCCAAGATCAAACGGCGCTTCACACTACCATCAGCCCTGGTCTTAGTCACCATGGCTAGTTTGGAGGTGAGCGGCTTGCCGCCCAGCCAGTTCTCACAATCGCGGAGGTTGTCGAAGACCTTGACAAAGCCTGTGTCGATGAGTCTTTGTACTTCAGGTTGGGCCTCTGGCACCCCCTCAACCGAGGTGTAGTTGACATGGCCCTCCGGGTCCCTGAAGAGCAAGTCGCCTACATCCAAGTCGGGCTCGGCGCTATCAGAAGCTGGGAAAATGCCGCAATCGGGAATGTCACGCTCGATGCCGGCCGGCGAACCATGAGCAAGCCACTCACGGATGGTGTCACCGTCCGGGTCCCCAGCCATCTCCGCCCACCGAGTGAGGAGCTGTACATCGATGCTTGTGAGCTCGCAGCGCGAGCCTTCTTCACGACGAAGTCCGAGAACACGATCCATGATGCCTCTTACCTCGGCTACGGCTTGTTTGTCAGGGCCCGCATTCGGGTCCTCAGAACCTATAGCGCTCATGCAGGCCTGCAAGACATGTGGACGTTCGCCGATGTAGCTGAGCACCTCGGCGAAGATAGAATGTCCCGCAGCATTATAACCTTCGATCCTTTTACTGGCACGTCTGGGATGCCGCATGCCGCCAAGAGAAGCCTGCTCCGCTTTCTCGGAATCAGTAGGTTCGGGACTCCCGCGCAACGGGGTGCGCCAGGTGAGCTTCTGCTCAACGATGGTGTGAGGCTCTGGCCCGGGCGCATCGTCCAGACCGACGGCTAGGGCCTCCTCTCGGACAAGCGTATTGCGCCAGCGGCCTACTAACCTCATCGGTTTGTCTGCGGGAGGATGTCTGCTGCACGCCGCGACAAGCTTGTTCGCAAAGTACCTGTTGAGGCCACCTGGGTATGCAGCAGCATCCTTGGTCAAATACGGGGCCCTGCCAAACTTGCGCCTCCAGGATCCCCCGTCAAGGAGCATCTGCGGCTTCCATTCGGACGCCGGTATGAATAACTCCTTGCCTTTCAGCGGTGGGTGCGGAGCCTGTAGCCAAGCCCCCGTGCTCGGTAATCGCCACCATGTCTTAGCATGCTTGCAAGATACGCAGGCATCCTCGAAATCCATGTTGGCATGTAGTAGCGTGGTGGGCTTCTCCGATGGTGCGCCGTAGGCACACTGCACAATGTGCACCATCTTGACGCCATCCATTGCAAGCACGCGCCTAAACTCAGGAAGGAGAAACATGCTCACTTTGCCAGTGTCCTGTCTCCACCGCGGTTGTTCTAGGAGTACGGGTCGACCCTGTGCCCTGAGGAGCATGAAAACTTCCAAAGCGCGGAGCGCCAGCAAGGTGCCCAGCCTTACATCCTCCTTCTCCTCGGGCCTGAGGTCTACTCTGCCGTAGATGAGTTTGGGGCCAGGTGCTCGCAAAGGTCGCGGCCCACCATCATCCTCCCTGCGAGCATTCGAAAATGTGTGACAAGGGGGTCCCAATACTCCTCCGTCGAAGCCGCCGCCCTCGACCTCGGCCTTCAACTGGTTGTACACGGCGTCGTCGGCCAGATCGTAGCGGTCCCCGTTGATGATGTCATACTCCTCGCACTCGCAGTCCATGCCCGCCAGCATTGCTCTGAGGCCATCGGGTCTCCCCGCGGGTCCGCTGAACAGATGAAGAAAGCGGGAACGCCGACCCGGAAGCAAACACAGGGGCGGTGCCGTTTTGGAGTTCATGCCTCCAGCAGGCTCCTGAGAGTGTGAGGCCATACTCATCGGGACAGGCTCTCGAGGGGCGGGCTCCCGAGTCACAAAGGTCTCTTGCGAATTCAACGGCATGCACTCAAGGGGACAATCCGCCCCCTGTCAAGCTTTGTTCTTGCCCCCCTTTCGCCCCCCACCCTTCGGCTTGAAGACACGTGGCTGGCTGGGAGCGTCCTTAGGGCAGACATCTGCCCCGTGATCCTCGGATAAGCACTTGGCGCACTGATGTCGGGTACGCCCAGTT
Organism: Symbiodinium sp. clade A Y106; assembly: GCA_003297005.1. Lineage (NCBI taxonomy): Eukaryota > Dinophyceae > Suessiales > Symbiodiniaceae > Symbiodinium > Symbiodinium sp. clade A. Next base: position 35,780 of record BGNK01001939.1, read on the forward strand.
TTGATGCAGAAGCCATGCTTGTCCTTTTCCTTGCAGGTTCCCTTCTGGAAACCCCTGCACAGCTCGACTCCCTTCCTGTTGTGGGTCAAGAGTCCATCGTCGCCCACCATATGTTGCCTCTGCCCGTCAGAGCGCTTGCGCTTCAACCCCCGTCCTGCGCCGGGGCCACCGGGCGGCGAAGCACGCCCCTCCACAGCCGCATCATCGTCCACGAGCTGCGGGACCTTGGCGGACTTGGAGAGGATGAGGAGAGCGGGCTCTTCCAGCTCCTGGTGCCAGAACGCCTGATCGTGGACGAGTTTGTCCCATACCCACTCCCATGGCTTCTTCTTGTCGAAGCTATGCGTGCCTCCGGCCTTTGTTGCGGCCTCCAGCTCATCAGCCCCGATTCGCCGCAACCTCTCAGTCTGTTCCAAGCGGGCTCGCACATCAGCTTGATATATGAGTGCCCAGCACTCTCGCCCATACCTTTCGTGGTATGACCGAATGCGATGCTCATAGGCCTCCAATCGGGCAGGACTGATCTGATCGAACATGATAGCCCCGGTCTTGAAAACAGCGTAACTCTCTCTCCAGCTTTCAAAATCTGCAGGGCCGTTCATCTCCACGGGGGTGATCTCGCCTTGCGCGTTCAGCTTCACTCCCTTTAAACGGATTTTCTTCTGGAGGCGCTTGTGGTATGGCCCCCAAATGGCCATGTCAGTGTACGGGGCACGGCCTGAAGTGAACAAGGAGTGCAAGGTGCTCAGCTGTTCAGTGCTGAGCTCGTGATCCGGATGAGGGAATGCGCCGAAGCGGGTCGAATACCTAGCGTAGGCCGCTTGAATGGTATTTTCATCCAAGATATCAATCTCAAAGTCGTCGATCTGATTGATGACGGAGCTTAGCTTGACCCTGCGCTTGTCGGAAGAATTGGTCAAGTCGAGCGCTGGTGTTGATAAGACCGGCGCCTGAGGTGGGGGTTTCAGCATCCCCGTTACCGCTCTGCATGTCCTTCCAAATAATGCGCCCTGACCGAGCTGAATAGCCGTGGGTGCCACGGTGGCAGGAGCACCACCACCGGACATAGAGATGCGCCATTGCGACAGCAGCTTGTCGAAGTCTGGAACTGAGAGCATGGCTATCACTCGCGGAGCCTCGGAGCCATCCGCCCCAAGAAGATGGAACAACGAGCCCCGAGGTGTGGCCTTATCTCCAGCCTCCCCGGGAAGGTTTGCCCACTCAGCCACCTTGATCAAGGTGTTGAGGGAGTTCCACTGGTCTTCTGGCGGATCAAGAGTCATGAAGCCGAACGGTGAAGCCTGAAGGAAGCTGCAATATGTGACTTTCAGCAGTGGCGCGTCTAGCACCGACCAAGCAACCACTCCCCAGCAGGAATGCCGAGTAAAGAAGAAAGAGCAACACGGCTCCCACGGCGCCGCAGGTGAAGGGCTCCGGCTGAGGAGCGTGCCACAAGAGTAGCTCGGTCGACATGCACAAAGGCTGCCTCTACAAAACAAATATCCTCAGATCGGTTTCCGATCCGTTGCAGCCAAATCTGAAGATGTTGATTGCTGCATTTCCCACCCTGCCGCCCTTGCGCACNTCAGATCGGTTTCCGATCCGTTGCAGCCAAATCTGAAGATGTTGATTGCTGCATTTCCCACCCTGCCGCCCTTGCGCACCTAAACTTGTTACGATCACACAAGTGTTAACTACAACAAGGGTGCGGGCCCCGAAGTCAAGCACGCCACCGAGCCCATCAAGGAAATCCCTGCCCAGCAGCAAACCTAAGGAACTCACAGGCCCTGAGGAAACCCATATCAGAACCAGGTTGCCGGAGACGACCGCGGGCAAGCGGTACCTTGTCGCCGACGGCAAAACGCCACCGTTGCCGAACTTAAAGTTCTCTTTCTCCGGGCACACAAGGATGAGGTCACGGATGTGCTGAGGTGCCCGGTCAAGCTCCTGAAGATAACCCTGGATCCATTCATCGCCCGCACACGTTCTATTGCAAGCCGAATCCAAGGCTCCAACCAAGGCCCTGTCAACCGCCAAAGTCGACGAAGCAAGCGTCTCGGAGCCGGTGACCCCAGCCGAAGAACATGAAGAACTCTGCAAAGCCTCCGCAATGGACATCATGATCATCATCACCTCGTGCGCGACCTGGGGCGACGCCGCCTCAATCTCAGCAACCTCGTTCGCCACAGGGGCCGCCTCGGTGATCCGAACTTGCTTGGCAGCCTTGTTCTTGGGGCGAGCTAAGCCGGCACCCGGCTTCTTGCACTCAGCGTCTCCCGACCAATGGCCAGATTGGCCGCAATCGAAGCAAATATGTTTCCCGGAAGCTTTCTTGGCCGCTATGCTTGCACGTCCCGAGCCCTTGCCAGCAACACCCTGCGAAGCCGAAGAACCCGGACCTTTGTAACCCCGATCCTTGCGCACCTCGGCCAACTTCACCCGCGCCTCCCTCATGGAGACGAGTGCTGCATGCTTCAGCCGATGCTTCAATCTCGGTTTCGAGGGCTTCGCAAAATGCCGGATCCACGCCCTCTTCTTCCCGCTTGGGCAATTTCTTCGGCGAGGTTCTGCACTTCGGTTTGAAGCACTTCTTCAAGAGTCACCTGTTCCGCCTCGGAGTCGTCAATCTCGTTGGTCTCGCCACGCCTCGGCCCCAAAGTCCTCGGGCTCCGGGCTCCGGCTGCTCGGTCACATTGGCCTGTCTCGCAAAAGGCCGCCGCGCACCACCAGATCCAGCCGCCGAGCCCGCCGTAGAAGCAAAAGAGGATCGTCTCGAGGGCGCCGAGGCCGAGGCCGTCGAAGAAGAAGGCCGCCGAAGAGCTCGAAGAAGCACCGCCGAACATACGGCGGATGGTAAGCTTGCTCCCAGCCTGCCGGTCCAACCGTCGAAACAAAGGGTCCTGGCTGTGAAGGTCCCGGAAAAGCCGCAAGCACTCAGCCTCGATCACACTGTAGTCTTCAGACCTGCAAGGCAGTCTCCAAAAGCTGTCGCCTCAAAGCGTCTAGGCCCAGCTTTTCCTTGTAAAGCCAGCCAACCTCAGGCGGTGCCCCGCCGGTCAAGCACCGACTGCCCATTCAAGGCTTCCTTCGCTTTAAGCTTATTCAGGCCAGCCAATGGATCTTCGGGTGTCGAGGCTAACTCTTCTCCGCTTTCTGGGTCTCGGGCACGAACCTCCTTCTGATATTCAAGTTCCTCGGGCAGAAATTCTTCACCTCTTTGCCGCACGGTTCCGCTCTGTCGCAGCAAAAACCGGGCAGCAAGGTTGTACTTCTTGGTGCCCTCCAGGTCAAGGGAGCTGCACCACCAAGCCATCTCTCGCTTGAAAGCCCGCCAAGTCACAGGGGAGCCGTCCCATACGGGACAGCGGCTCCAGGCTCCAGTGTTCTCCTCTTTGTCAGCCATCACGGCAAAGACAAATTCAAGCCACCCACGGTGGCCCACTTGCAAAGTGAAACCGCTCCCAAAGATCTCCACACAGCGAAGTTCAGCACCCACAAGCTGGGCTTCCAGCCTAGAGGTAACCGAGGAGGTAACCGAGGATCGAGTAAAGGAGATCGAGGGCGCGAAGCTTGGTCACGGAGTGGCAGCGCAGGGCAGCAGAAGGACCATGCACACTCAGGCTCCGGTGCAACTATGGAACGCAACCGAGCTAAGCCAGCAAAGCCAAAGCCCTAGGCAAAGCAATCCCTTTTGCCGCAGCACAAAGTCGGCTGAAGGCCTGGAGCCAGAAGTGACAGCGTCGGGAGAGACACAGCTGATGCACCGCTGCAAGTGCTGTACTTTAACACTTTTCGTTGTTTGCATTTCATATTTCACCCCACTACTCAAAACGCGAAGGCGTGTCGCGTTGTGCAGTTGCTCCTGTGTTCGCTGTGGACGACATGCTTTTGATTTTACCCGCCTTGCTCATGAAGTCAAGGCGCACGCAGTCGGTCCCGACGTTGCGTCGTCATTTCGCTCTGGAAGACATGGTTTAGTTTAACAACTGCACTGCTCATAAGCGAGCATATGTGTGTTTTTGTGCAGTGGTTGTCCTTGGTGTTCGCTCTGCAGCACATGCTGTGTGCTTACAGACCGAAGACGTGTCCACATGTGCCCATTGTCGTGTTATGCTAGTCTGGACGACATGTTTGTCCCATATTTTGCTTCCCTGTGATCTGCATGATCTTGTCCGAAGGCGACCCTTATTCACAAAACACTCACTTTACTCATGCGGATCTCTTCGCATAGTCTTCTGTATTTTAGAGAAGTGGTAGTTGCACTTGCAATAAATGATCAGAAGCATTGCTGGTACTGTTCGGACCAATGCTCGTAGGATGATACCAACAGCAGGAATTTGGTTTTGGTACATCGCGAAAACTAACACAGCATAGTGCGAAACAACCCATAGCAATAGCTATCAAGAGCAGCAATCGTGACGGTACGTACTGGTAAATGGTAAGCAATTCTGATTCGTCGCCTTGGTACATAGCGACACAAGTACTAGTAGCAATAGTACAAGAACGACATGCTTTATGCACAAATGCTCAATGGTCTGCCATGCCACAGATGGGCCTCGCTTCTTGTCACTCGCACTCGACAGAGTCAGGCGAGGGCTCTGAACACATTGGCGTACGCGAGACTTTCGCGCTTTATTGATCGGCTTTGGGGTATTTCGGGTGGGTGTCCTGCTGGAGTCTGAAGCTGTGCAAAAGTCGTGCTGCAAGCCTGGAGACATGCACACAGCCTCATTGCATTGTCATAAGGTCTTGATACTGACGAGTCGAGATCAACTGTTAGTACATATTGCGAACATTGGTCATGTAAACACTTTCGCAACACGGTAATTCTACTTGCGCCGGCACCACCTCCGACGGGCATTTCGACTCACACACTCGCACAAGGCAGGCGTGGCTTCGATCCGGCTGTGCTTGCTACCGGGACTTGAGGGGCGAGCTTCAGCACAAACTAGAAATAGGTGCTCCGGTAACAAGACCTAGGGATATGAACCCCGGGTAAGGACCCTTATATGGATCTCAGTCGTTTCACTGTGTAGCATAGCGCTTTGGTATGCCTTGGGTCTGGAATGCCATCTCCTCATAACTCAAGGACATGTGCCGTTTTCTCCATTGCTATGTTAGGCATGTTGGGTGTTGACCCTATAGCAAGGGTGTGTCTGGTGTTTGTGTCTTGGTCATGGAAAAAGCACATGTTTGGTTTCTTCGTTGCTTTAGTCATCTGTAGTTTCACCGATGAGAACGTTACCCAGATCCGTGACATACTCAGAAGGACTAAGGAGCGTACTGTTCTGCCAGGGGTGCATCACCTGAAGGCTGAAGCTTCAAGATTGGGAGGAGCACAGGGCAAGTGCAGCCACCGGACTTGGAGCTTCCCGAGCACCGGGCATGTGCCATCGTTGGGTACCGGACAAACTTGGCCTGGAAATTCCGCACCTTGCAAACCACGGGAACAACCCGTGTGCCGTAAAATTCACAGGTGCATGGCGTTCCATGTCCTGATAGAGATGGGATAGCAGATAGCGCAAAGAACCACAAGAGGAGCGTCATGTGAAATCCTGCACGGAGTTCCTAACTATTCATCCTCCTAAGCTAGCCTGATCAGACTCTGGCGTGAAGATCCATTAAGCTTGTCCGAGTGATGGACGACAGGCCGCAAGGTCGGCCTCGGTGATTCGTCGCTTTGGCACTGGGCTGGGTTTCGTTGTCCGTGACTGCCCTTCCGAAGCCACATTGCTGACATGGGCTTGGAAGGCGGCTGGATGTGGGGGAGATCGTGGCGGGAGGGGGGGGGGTGGTCGGTGTAGTTGCATGGTAAAGCTGGAACCTGCCAAACCACATCAGCAACACTGTCGAACCATTGGCCTGGGGTCTGAATCATCCTGCATCGCTGAGTCCTGTAAGTAAGTCGACATACACGGTTGGAATCCGCTGCGACTGGAGGTAGGTTAAGCATCCGGGAGCTGCAATGGTCCAACACATCGTCCTTACGTCGTCCGCACCCATGACAAGTTGGACGCGTGCTGTGCTACAGGCAGCATGCAGCACAAAACCTTGAGATGTGCTGCTGTCGGCAGGGTCCGTGCTTTGTGGTGTGCATGTGCACGTACCGAGTCCCGAGTCAGTCTTGAGGTCATCGTGCTGAAGTTTCCCCAGTTAGGCTGTGCATGCACTGGGTTAGGATGAGCATGGGCTTGACAGATTGTTTCACCTGGCTCCTCGGAGACTTTGAGCAATCCCCGTGATGCCCTTTGCCCTTCCTGGCCGCACCAAGCTACAAGTTGGTTGGCATGGGTTACGGCCCTCTCGCCGTATGAGCCTTCTTGACTACAATCTCAAGCATTAATGCAATTGTTAACGACCCGTATAGATTTGTCGCCAAACTGTCATCCTTTAGTTGGCCGGCAGCAAGGAGATTGATTCTTGCATGTTTGCCTCTCTCATCTTTATGGCAGACTGGCATTGCTGGCAGTGCACTTGGGCAGTTAATCTCATCAAATTGTCTTCCATGCAGCTGTAAGGTCATGGCAGACGACTTGACACAGCCTCGACCACGTGCGAGGCAGTAGTCACGGCCTCGGAGACATGTCTCAAGCAAGCGACTCAAGCTACGCACTTCCAGGCAATGCGCCGCCTCGCCACCTCGAGCTGACTGGGCTCGTGCGTTGCGGTTGCAGCCAAGATGCAAGAATTCCCAGCAGTCACAACCCGGCTTGCACAGTTCTCTGGGCCTGCAGCAGTATCAAGAGGCTACCTGTGGCCATCCGTGGCGCTTCAAACATGCAGCGATGCTCAGCTGGCACAGCTGTCATCAACACCCCGACCCATGAAGTTGAACCCAAGTTGAAGATGAAGAGCGAGATGCGGGAATTTCAAGTCGTGAAACATACAGGACATAAGTCCGGCACGCACTCTCTCTTTTCGTCGCACACGGCGGCTCGGATCTATTCACAATCGGAGGTCCTGTCCAGTGTCCCGCACCTGAGGCTAATATTTCGATTGGTGGCATGCGAGCTAACCTTGAATTGAACAAGGCTTCTACTAGTTACGAGTATCAAAGAAACCGACCGACAGAATTTGGTCTGTCTGCCAAGATGCAACTCTGAAAAGATCTGGCGATGCCGCTCGACGCTCAACTGTTCCTACCCGCTGGTGACCACCAGGTGGAATAGACATGTGAGAGGGGAGAGGAGAGGGACGGGGGGTTTGGGATAATAAACCAGAGCGAAATTGCAACAGTCACGAGGAAAAGCAAAAGAGCACGAGAGACAGAGGCAGAAACAGAACGAAACTGTGCTGCATTCCTGTAAGATTTCCGAAAGTTAAGTGCAGGATTGCTTTAGGCTCGACTGCCACGGCAAACCTGCGAGAAGCCTGAGTTGTGGCGCTCGAGTTGCGATTCTGGGCACAGGACATGGCAAATTTTGATGCATTCTTGATTATTTCCGGCTTCTCCGAGCCTGTAGGAAGGGAAAGAACATGGCCCCGACCGCCTAGTTTTCGGGTTTTGCGAGTAACACCTGTTTGGTGATTTTGGTCTTCAGCTCTCTTTGGCTTTTTGCAGAATGCGATTTTTGGCCAATACTGGCAAACTGAACTCATGATGTCAAAGGCAGGTTTCACAAGTCGGCAAACTGGGAAGGCCTCCCCAAAGTCTGCATGTTTTAGCACGGTTGGGAAGGGCAGAACAGCAAAACGAAGACGGCACTTCTGCGCACAGCTTCGACGGGGAGCCGTTGCTGCTGCCTTCTGCCTCTTTCTCAGCTAGCGCGCTGCAGCCACTGAAACCTCGCATTGAAACAACACTGCATTCCGATCCTTCAACTTTTGCATCTTTCAGGCCAAAGTCTTTCCGATGCATGACGCCATCTCGTTCGCCACTCCCCATTACCAGGTCTCAGACTCACCATTCTGTGCTGCGCTGTCCAGACGGCATTTGTCATTCGGAACTGATGGTCAATCCAGCCTCTCACCTTCAAGTTGCCTTTGAAGCCGGATACCCGCTATGTTGTCGGTGGGCATGAACGCAACAACCATTACAACGACGTTCGTTGGCTGCCCCAAAGTCAAGTATCGGACAAAACACCGTGGCGGGTCTGCAAGCTCGAAAACAATTAGGCAGGATTGGCTTTGTTTGGCACAGCACCGCATGCCCATATGGCACGTGAACGATGTGATATCGATCCTGCCACACGCACTGTGCAGGAAAGGGTCTTGAATAGCCACGCCAGTCCGCGGCCGTTCGACACCAGAATGGTCTTAGGTGGATTGCACAGCTGGAGTGTCGAGTAGTTGTCTCGGAACTCAAGCGGCCAGGATTCGCTTTCATTTCGTACGTGTCAAGGTTGAATGGCTGGCTGCACGCTTGTTTCATGTGCCACGGCGTCCGGGTGCACTCCGCACTGGTCTGCGCAAGCATTTCGATGGCATACTGCTCACAGCACGAAATTGTGCCCAATGAACCCTTTCATGTTCGGTTCAAGGAAACATGTTCAATCAGTTTTCGGCAAGACCCATCCTGTCATTGACCAGCCTCCTAGTGCTGAGGCAAGACGCTCTGCACTTATTTGCCGATGCCGAGTCTGTTTGACATTTGTTTCTCTCATTGCGCTCTTAATCGTGCTTTCGGTGTGAGCACCAATCGAATTCACCTGCTTCCGTAGTTCACTTTCCAATCATACTGGCCAAACGCACTCTTTTGAAAAGCTACGGCCAGTGATGACATCTACTTCAGTGTTGGGCTAAGTGCACATTCACGAGAAAAGGACCGAGCCGTCTGTGTCGTTTCCGCATCTGGCACATCATTTGACGTTGCATTGTACCTGCAAGGCTCCAAGGTGTCTGGTATTTGTGGGTGGACCAAGGGTGAGTGCCCAAACAACTTCTCCTCCACACTTCATGACAGCAGCAGTGCGGAAATTGCGGAATGCAGTGCTTTCAATTCCAATGCTGGTTTTCGCCACCTGCATGTCGCGACAGTTGATGCAGGTCCTTCATCTTCCAATTGTCCGGCACGCACGCAGAAGCAGAAACTATTTCCAGACGGAGCTGCAGCAACTGGCAACGACAAACATATCTGTAAATGCTGGAACCTTTAGCAGTGCTGTAATTGTGTGAAACAATCCTTTCGAAAAGTCTTGTGACCAACCATAATGAAACGCGCGACCAAAACACACTGGTAAAAACAAAGTTGCCGTGAACCTGGAACTACCCTCTCGCAAAATTGCACGACGAGACTTTCAGGAGACTTTTTCTTCGATATGCCCGCATCCGCAAATCATTATTCGTAAGTTGATGACAAACACATAAAGCCACAGGGGAGTGAACCACGCAGAAATGCAAAGGAAACTCTTGGAGGGGGTCGTTCGCAGTTGGGGCAGGATGTGTACTGAAGCCGAGCGCAGGCATTGCATGGAAGAGCGGCCGCCCAAAAGATTGCCGGGTCCTGGTGCTGCTGCCTCAAAGACTGCACACTCTCAGTCATGCACTCGCTCGATTCCACGGATCCTCACAAGCTCAAGCTTAGCCATGGTGCAGCACAGTGTGGAACTCACGGAGGTCACGGGCTCGCTCACGCCTTTCCTGACACCAATTTGGAGGTTGCAGCGTGATCAGGTTTAGATTTTAAAGGCTACTAGTAACTAGTACATCTGCGCTGCTTCAAAGGGCCGTCTCATGGACTTGACTGCAGCATTGCCCCGCTGCGCCTGCGTAACTTCCAAGTCTGCCGTGGCTGCGGCAGCTTCGGCTGTCTCCTTTGCAGCCTGTGCCTTCCAGAGGCTTCGGGCTGAACATTGTAATTGCTTGAGCAATAACATGATGAAGACAGCAAACGCTGGGATCAACACGAAGCGAACCACAAAAACTTTTCGTTTGTGTTCACCCCTCTGGAGAAGGTTTCTGGCTTCCACCCGGGACAAACAGGACGAACCGCCCACACATTGTCTCTCTTTGCTTTGCTTTGCTTGGGGTTAAAGCTCATTGTGCTTTGCTTTAGCTCTCTCTCTTTCTTTCTTTTCTTTCTTTCTGCTGGGCATAGGGGCAACCGTTGTGACCCTCAGGCGCTTGGCCCGCCCATCCACCCCCTGTGTTTATGGAGTAGATGGCATTGGGGTCTCTAAAGACTGCGGTGCAGAACTACGTAGTTGGTTCAGTGTTTCCAAGTTGGTAAGCCCCTCCCCTTACACTAACACACCCTATCAGGCCTCGCCCCTGCGCCCCTCTGGCATACAATCCTTAGGGGCTTGCCTTCGGGTCAAACTGAGGAACGTACGCGCAACTGTCGACAAAGGGGATGCTGTCGCTGTGCTCACGAAAGCAGGTCTTTACAAAAAACCGAGTCCAACACTAAGGCCAAGACAGGATTCCCCCCGAAAGGAGGTTATTACTGCTCCCCCAGGCCGTTACAACTGAAAAAGTATTGCCGGTTGAATTCCCTCCCCCGCTGCTATTGGCTAGGAGGGAGGGGTGTGCACTAATTTGTTGTAGTAGGGCGGATCAGACCTCGTCGATTACGACAGAAATGCAACGAATTGCATGTAGGTGGAAAAGACTTCGTGGAGTCGCGACGGAAGGCAGCGTAAAGGTTCCTCTTAGGAGGTGTTATGGCTATGGTACATAATGCAATTCCCCGGCAGCAGGAAGCAAAAAGCGAGCTGGAGAAAAGGGAGGTGACCGGTCAAATGCAGACAGCCTCCCGCTAAGAAAACAGCAAGAAACATTCCCCTCGGTCCCCTTCCTAGTGTGTCAGATGCGCAAGCGCAACAGGGTGCAAGAAACGAATTTTGGCTGCGTTCGCTCGCTCACTTCATCCCCCGCTTTTAGCGTGGATCTTCTCGAAACTGAGCCATGTGTGCTTGTATCTTGTAGACAGCACGCCACCGTTCATTGGGTCGAAGGTCGACGGGTTCCTTTGGTCTCGTAGTCGAGTCTTCCCCCGGTACGGAAGGGCGCTCTGTTGGTAGATCTTGTCGTCGAAGGTGGTGGGGTGGCCCCCCCGTTGGCTCCGCGGGTCTGAGTGCGAGTGTTCCGCTGCTTGTTCCAGAGTCCGAGGGTCTTCCCTCCGGTTAGCACGGCCATTGGTTGCAGGCCTGGCTTTGCCCCCCGTCGTCACTGCTCTCGTGGTTGTGGTGGGGCTCCGGCTGGTTCTCGTCAGTCTCGCTTCCTCCCCAGTCCGGCGGGGTTTCGGTTGCACTGGCTTCCTTTGTCTCACGGGCGGTATCGCCCCATCTCCTCAGGCATGGGTGAACGTCACTAGCTTCTCGTCCTTGCCACTATCACGATCACTGAGTCGAAGAACTCCCCCGCCCAGCCAGGGAATACGGTGTGGTCGCTGTGGCCCCGCAGGCAAGAAGGTGGTCGGTGAAGATCTGCCCCCCAGTCTGCTGAAAGGCGCTATGGAAGAGGCTCTTGCAGTTGCTAGGTCGCCGCCAAAGAGGTAGGACTTCGAACTTGCCCTCCGTGGGTATGGCTCACTTGTACCTAAGCCTGCCGGGGCTCTCTCTCTCTCTGCCTTTGTCTTTCTTTCTTTCGCCAGGGGGTTGGGCTCGCGGCTCGTTGGTGTCGTGCCCTGGGTTGGCGAGCGCGTGCTGTCAGGATCCTCGTGATCTCAGCGCCGGGTCGCCTCGCCGCTTCTTGTAGCCGTTTGCAGGGCCCCTCCTCCCCTCGCTTCATGCTGTACAGCACCGGGTGGTGATGCTGCGGCCGAGCCCTTCGGTAACTCCGGGCATGCACCTGAGGCAAACTCTGTTCCCATCCACATATACTGGGTCCTTGCTCTTCGGCGCTTCTCCGTGGGTGGTGCTTCCAGAGCTTGTACTCCCTATCATTTGAGCTGTCTGCTCGCGTCCTCGTGCAATTGTAAGGTGTAAAATTCGTTCCCGGTGTCCCCGCCATTTTTGCAGTCATGACCTCACTCTGTGCCTCACCCATTCCCCTGGTTCTGGGACTTCTCTGCCAGGTCGACGTCTTGGTAGTGGTGGTTGGGTGTCGTCTTCGTGAGATCCCCTTCCTCCAGGTCTCCGTAGTGCAGGTGGGTCTGCGGAATCGCCTGGTGAGATGCATGCTGCCACCCCCTACTGCTGGGCCACCCCTCGGGGTCCCGCAAGGTCATCGGTGCAGGGAAGCCGAAGGGGCCAGGGACAGGGGTGGTCCTGGCTTGGTGTCCCTAGGCCCTCGTGAGCCAGACTTGAGCCAAAATGGCTACGGCTACGGATTTTCGCACTCTCTCTCGCTCCCTTGCCCGCTGCATCATGATGGTAGCGTGTGCGACGAGTGATCCCGCCTCAGCCAAGTAAGTGGCTTGGAGCCTCTGTGACTCCTCGGTTTGGGCACTGCCACTGCTAAAGGGGAAAGCGTGGAAGTTCCACAGCACATCGGAATGCATGAAATTGCATGACCCGTGGTCCTCAGCTACTCGTTCAAACGCCCGTCGCGTCTCTCGCTCGGCATCCATCTGATTGGCGAGGCATCGAATCTAATATACTGTTGGAAACGCAGGTAGTGGGCTGCCAAGAAAGATCTGCAGACTCTTTCGGGCTACTGGTAAAGCAGGGGACTTGAACCTACATTCAGGTCAGTTCCAACCTGCGGCCTGCAGCCACCTGGGAATCCTTGGACGCCTGTGCCTCCTTTGAGGCGGCTTGGAGTTCGGCGGTGAGCCCGACGACCTCCGGCCACGAGTCCAAGCCTTTACGACTCTACGATCCTCAACCAACATATTGTACAGCTACGCGTACACGACAGAATAGGACGTCCATCATACATCGCGGCGCAAGGGCCGGCAAATAGCAACTGACAAGCGTCATGCTGCAGAAATGCTGTCAGGTTGCTAAAGCTGCGAGCTCCTCCCTTTCGGTCTGTACTATTGAGACCTGTGTCTGGGCGTGCTCACGCTCCGCAGTTGCTTTGGCAGCCACCTCCTCCTCCTGAATGAACCCAGGAAGCCCAACTGGCAAGTTGCTTTCTTCTGAAATTTTGGGAGAGAAACGACTGCAGCCCTTGATTGTGGTTCTCGAGCCCGTCAACCTCAGCCGCCGCTTTCCCCTCCTCTTGATCACCTTAAATGGCCACCCACACCCCCTTCCCTTAAGATGGATTTTGAACAGAAAAGGCCGAGAAAAGAGTACCCCCGCCGTCCCCGTCAAAATAAATGTCGGAACCGGAATGTGATGTCTGATCCTCATCCCACAAGTTGAATCTTCAACCTCTTCCAGGTTTTCTCCCTCCTGGCTTGCCCGTTGCTGGGACAATCGTTGCTGGTGCTCCGCATACTGGAAACTTTCCTCCAAACCTGCGCGCTGCCGCAGGAGCTCGTCCACATTGCTGCGTTGCTCCAGTTGCTGCTTTGCGAGTTTTGCCTCTGCAGCTTGGCACTCGGACAACGCCTCATCTCTTCGGCTTGCTGCGGATTGAGCGAGATGCGCGGCAGTGCTTACTTCCGCAGAAAGCTCTTGCTGCAAGCCTGCGCATCAGAATGCATCCAAGTTCAAGCAACTTGAAACATCACCCCCTACGCACTACATCGGAGAACCGACACTTGAGGCAAGTGGCACGTGTTCATAGTCCTCGCCTCCAGCTTAACGGCATTGGCTTCGCTGGCCGACGTGACTATCTCTGCTTGTAGCCGTCCGACGTCCTGCTCCAACTGAAAGCGCTCAGTCTCAAAGCCCGCTCGAGCCACTGCTAACTCTTCTGAGATGGCAAGGCATCGATCGGAAATTGCTTGGTGTCGCAATTGGGCATCTCGTTGGGCATTGACCTCCGACTGTCGCCACGCAAGCTGTGCGCTGGTGTAGCGCTGCTCCTCAGGGCCCCAGGGCACTCGGCACTCGGACAACGCCAACAGCCTGCCAGTTTTCAATCCTCCCCTTTTGGAACAACTTAAAGAACTCCTGGTAGGAGATCTGTGACTCGAGCTCCAAGCGCTGCTGCCTCCACTCTTGGGCCGTTTGGTCCAAGACTTCTGCAAACTCACTCTGCCACAGGCGCTCTTGCTTCTGCCGGCACTCCTCCAGGATCTCAGCCTCAAGTTGTGCAAGCCTCTCTGCTTGCTGTCGGCCTCAGTCGACATGGCAAATTGCGGTGGAGAAACCAGTTGCGAAAGAGTTCGCCAAGCTATGCCAAGCTGCAAACTGCGACCGCGCTCCAGGGAGTTTCCCCATTGATCAGTGCATATGCATTGGCTGTGTCAGGCGGTGGTGCTGGCGCATAGATTGGCAAGGCCAGTGCAACAGTCGGGCTCTGCATCAGGTCTTCGGGTCTCTTTCCAACCTCCGAAAGCATCAGGTGACGGATCGGCAGCCGGCGTACAAAACACTTCTAGATATAGCATGAGCCGGAATCCCTGCAGCTGAAGTCTGGAAACGCTTGCGAAACCAATTTTAGAGACATCTTCTCTTGAACTGAGCAGCGTCAGGAGGCATCTGTCCGCTGGACACGTCATCCGGACAGGCCGCAAGCGATTCGGCTTCGGTGAGATCTGACGGCTCTGCTATCGGTTGCTGTGCAGGCAAAGTCTCTTCCTTAGCTGTGTTTAAGCGCCCCCAGGATTGGCTCGTCTGCGGCGTACCAAACAAAGGTTAAAACGGTTAAACCACTCTCGCAGTCTGAACCGCGCTGCTGTGGGTGCCGTGGCCACGGCCTCTTTTGCGTGCAGCGTTGGCTCAGTCTCAAGTGCTGGCGGATGAAAAGAATCGGGTTGTCGGACTCGACTCTCCCAAGCTGCCCTGAGACAAGAGACAAGAGGCTTGAAGAAACCCTGCTCTTCAGCTAGAATCTTACAAGCAACGCTGGCAGCGAGCTGATGATTGCAAATCGCCGAACCGTAGGAAACCCAAGGCATGATAGTCCTGAGCAGAAGCCCGGAGCTGACGAATGTCGCAGTGCCGGTGCCAGTCGACGTACAGTACTCCGGGCAGATGCTTTCTATACAACGGGCCTTTCGACATCATCCGACAATGGGCGGGGGTATGCGGGGGGTTTTGACAAATGATGACGAGGGGTCGTGCAAAACCCACAACATCCCATAACTAATGCAATGAGCCTCTCAGGCAGCACGTAGCCACATCGATGTAGGGGCGCTACGTCTGCACGACGGCGCGCCACTGCCATCAGCCGGGAAGGAGCTTCTCTCAGGATTCGTGATGCAGGCTCGGGTGCGGAACTTCGGGGTTCTGCTGTCTGTGGCAATTTTATCTTGCCCAATGTTGCAACTTTGCTCCAAGCTGAGACCTTGCATCTTTCATGAAATCGACGGCGGCAACGATGCAAGTTCTACACCAGCGGGTGTGTGGTTGTCCAATCGAGCCAGGTCAAGACGCCCAATCGCTCCCTGCCGCCACCGCAAGCCAGGAGTGCTCAAACCGACAAGTTGTGCATTGAGAGGTGTGTGTGTGTGTGCCAAACCTGACCAGCTCCGCAGTTGGTCGTCGCACTTGATCCCCTCCATGTTTGAACCTGATTCCACTTGGCTTGGCTGGCAAGGCCACTGTCTTTTGCATGCAGCTCCGGTTGCCCTGGCATCTGCAATCTCATCGTGTGTTTCTGAGAATCGCGCAGTCAACCTGCGGCAGAGCCGGAGGAAAGCAAATCCAAGAACAGAGCGAATTGTTTCCATCGACACACTCGCCCGCATGTGCGAATACGTCAGGCATGTTCGCACACCCCCGGACTGCTGTCCTCGTCCCAAACACCGTGCATGAAAAGGCTGCCGACTTCCACGCTGTACTCCTCGCACTGGACCTTACCCAGCATCGAACAATCATGCTGCATGATGCTGCAGAGCGCTCACGAAAACTGTGCTGCGGTGCTACGGAGATGCCCTGTGAGCTTTCGTTCTATGGCGAGCTTGCCTGAGAGCTCGGCTGCTGTGCAGACAGGGTCACGACCATGCAAGATGCCCACGCCATCGCAGACGAAGGTTTGCTCTCGGCACCAGGGAGACATGTATGCACACACATATATGCAGCTCTCCATGCACTTGCAATTCGGCCATGGAGATTCCCAGCACACAGCCAGGACTTGGCGCAAGGCGTGCACCACTCCAACCACCACGGCATTGCGCTGTACAGCTCTGTCCTGGGCAAGTGCCGCGGCTGGCCACATGAGACTGAGGAATACGTAGATGTGGTGGAACTGGAGGTGATGGTTGGCTGCCTGCTGTTGAGAGGTCTCGGTATGTCAGCAATCGGCCCTGTCAAGCCACTGTTCCTTTCTCAGCAAGCTGCGCACATGACGCAGTTGACTCAGCTCTGCTGCTTCGTGAAGTCTTCGCCGGGTTGGCAGCACGACAGCGGTAGGGGAGGGGTAAGGGATGGAGGGAGGGGATAGATATGGAGAGAGCACAAGGGGAAGAGAGAAGAGACAGGAACAGGCATGGGGTTGGAAGGAGGTAAAGCCAAGCTCGTCGCCTGTCTTCCGCCCTGTGCAGTCATGGACCTAACGCGCTTCAGGCAGCATTTGCAGCTTGTTCTGGATCGTTGCTTTGGGGAAGTTGGGTGAAGGAAATACGTTGTCGCCACTAGCCACTGGCTGGTGCAAGCATGGTCTGCAGCGCATGCAGATTGCTTGCATGCAGGGGTTCCGCTTGAGAAGTATGACTGCCAGCATGAAAAACATACGTACTAGTGTACCCTCAAGGGGCGGGGTTAGAAGGGGGTCGTTTACTAAGGAACCGTGGGAAATTTAGCAAACCCTAGGGAGTTTTAGGCTCCGGAGATTTGAGGATTGCTAGGCCATATACTCATATACCACTCTTAGACCCCCGTAAAGGATCCCATTACAAAACTCACTCTTAAGGCTTTTTGGCCTGCCAGCTGCATCTTCCTCAACTCGGACATGCACTTTGTAAAACTGATGGTGCGTGCATGAGGAACTGGTGGGCATCAAGCAAACCAAGGAACTCACCACGGCAAGGCCCACAGGAAAGCCTTGCGTGCAGACAACTGCATCGAAGAAGCTTGCCTGGCGCTGGTCTCTGGTAGGCCAAACACTTTTGTTCAACCAAGGCGACCAAGTTGGCTTGCATGAGTTCATGATCTTGACGTGCCGTGCTCTTTAAGCTCTGTGGAAGCGAAAGCCCCGCCAGCGAGGCAGGTATGGGTCTGTGGACGATGCCGCTGGGCAGTCGCACCTTGAACAGCCACAAGATGCAGCATGTGAACTTCGGTGGCTCAAACATCAGGCTGAAGGGCGAAAATGTTACGGAATGATTTTGCTGCAAGTAAGCTTCCGGTGACCCTCCCCATTGCTCTAACAAATCTAGCAGTGACATGACTCGGGCACGGTGGAGGTCTGGGAAGAACAGAAACAGCTTCGCGCCCAGTACAGCATCCCGATGTGAATCACTGCGAACATGACACTCCTGCAATCAAGTGGTCGGACTGGACACGCTCCTTGTGCAACACCTGGCACCATCAAGAAAATGTATTGCGAGTCTAGCATCGCTATCAATCCACTGGACCTGGAGGCACGGGCAACGGCACAGGCTGCACGGCAATTGAAAACAGCCCACAGGGTAACCAACTCAACATCTGGTGCTGCTAGGCTCTGCTCCAAAGTCTGCCTCCAGGTAGTATAGGTGTCCAGCCTGTTGAAAACGGCGGGATGCATGCCGTTTTCCTTTTGGGCTGGTTGTCACCCCTGCAGCAGAGTCCGACTTTTGCCATAACGATGACTCCATTCATCCTGCCTATCACAAAAGGATCTGGTTACTGGTTTTCAAACTAGTACTGACATGCTTGGGTGGCGGTGGTTTTCCACGAGATCAGTGCGGCTCTCAAGCACGGCCTCCATGTAGTAGCTTCCTGACCTCATTCGCAAACCAACTCAACGTTGGCCACTCTGGGTATGATTTTAAGCACATCTCCGACAGCAAAAGAAGCTGCTGCATGCACAGCTCTTGACACCTATTGTTTTAGTTGCTTTAAAGAATGCGGTGCAACCATGAGAAAGCTGGGACTGCCGAATGGGAGCCACTTCATAATACACGCACGCGAGTATCTGGGGAGCCAGTTCAAGGTGCCCTGTTTGCCAGATGGCGAGAGCGACAAGCATCAGCCCTTTCAGCTGAGTGAAGCTAACTCACGGGGCAGCTCAAGTTCAACACATGTATCATGCGCTGGCTTGCTGCCGAAAGCAAATCCGGAGACATCGCGCCAGTCGTTCATGGAGTCCGAGAGAAAAGGACATGACAGCAACAGCCAAAGTTCCCCACGATGCGGCAGCCCAGAGCCCGGTTCTTGTAGCCCAAGTAACATAAATGCATTGGACACCTGAGCTGCCATGAGATGCCATGGCTATCACATCTATGTTGATCCATGTTGGATAAAAACAGCCGCCGGTCTCAAAGGTAATCAACTAAAGTGGAAAGCTTGGAGCCCCGGTGCGACAAGAATGAACATGGACAGGAGAAAGTCGAGCCAGGAATTTCGACGGGGAGCTGCAAACCGACTGCAAATGTAGACAACGAACTGAAACATCAATAAAATCCTCAGCTCAGTGCCAGTCTTCCAGAAGACTTGAGAGTGAGCACGAATCGAATCGACAAAAGGACTCCTCTTTTTGCGTTCCTGTCTATCTCACTGCCTCATGTAGGCGCATTATTCTGTGCAGCGAAACTTGCTCAAGGTCGAGACTCATGCAGGTCGCTGTGGTCAGCTTCCGCTCCATTGTGCACACTGATTGGCTGTGTCTTGCTTTCTGCCGGTCAAGATTCGAAGACATCAAGCCGATGGTGTGGCCTTGTTCACTGGCGCACCACCCTTTCCGTGAAACAGTTACGACATGTCCGGCAAGCACTGAACAAACGTCTGATCGGAGTTTTCGACAATCATAGGTTCAACGGTGAGTGTGCAGCATGGTCGCAACATCTGTCGGCCAGAACAATCTATGTGACTTACGGCTTAGGGATGCTCAGGCTCTGGGAGTGCTTGGCGGAGGCGTAAACTCACCTATTTGGTTCACTGTTGGGCCTCCCTACCTGATAAAACATCTCGAACACCAAGTGGCCTTGCACAGGGACAACACCTCTTCAATGCTTCCGTTCATGCCTGTCATGAGCAGCACCTCCAGCCACGGCTTCATGCCTATTCAGGCAGATCTGACGGAGCACCTGGCAGGATCAGGTTGCAAGAAGTGCCCTACGCCGCCAAGTGTACACTTTTTCTACCTACACCTCTCCCAGCCAATCTGCAACGAGTATGGCAACTGAGGCCAGGCGCAGCATAGTACTCGAGGGGAAGACTGAAGTTGTCCGAGGATTGTAAGAGCTCGAGTCGAAGCGGTCCACAGACATAATCAGTGAAACTCTGCGAGCCGCCATACCAATCCTGCGTCAGCAGCCGAACAAGCGGAAGCTTGCGGGGTGCAAGTACTTGTGGTCGTTCTGTGATTCCACTAAAGCAGCAGCAGGCGGCATCTCTTCAATAATGATATCCAGGAATGAACTTATACATCGGCTGTGGGCATAGCCAATTTCAATGCCCAGCAACGTTAATGGCTCCGTGCACAAAGTCTCGATCGAAGTCGGTCGTGCAGCCGGCTTGTTGAATGTCGAAGTGGACAAGTCCCTGGAGCAAGGTTTCCTTCTCGTACATGCTTCGACCTGCAACAGGTACCATCGATCGTGCAAGCGCAGCAACAGCGCGATTCTAGCTGTGATGGTGCTTGCCCATGGCTCGGGATTTGAGATTAAAGTCAACCCACGACCCGATTGCCTTTGTGGAGCTGCTAGATGTTCTTTCCATGTCTATGCGTAGCAGTGTGCCCAGATTCTTTCCCAAGGTCGTCTGTGTCGGCTGGTGGGCTGAACCAGTTTCTGTTCAAATCTTAAGTCTTCAGAGTGACGACCGACACAACATGGAACTGAGAATAATACATCATTCTCGGCCAGATTTCAAAACGAGAGCCCGGATCAAGCTGGCCATGACAACAACAGCAATTCTTGAGACGTCGATTCAGAAACATTTAAACAGTGCCCCTAACACTAAATGGTCCGAGTTGCGCAGCAGGCGCCGCTGCACAGAGAGTGGAAGTATTGTGAGAAGCCAAACTGCGGTGACCAAGTTGTTGAAAAGTTGGGAAGCTAGCGATGCCCACAGCATCACTACCAGCAGAGCAAAGCTAGACCAAAGCATATAAGCAGTGAGCTCCACGAAAACTGGCGCGAACACGATCTTGCCGTTGGGATTGGCCCGGCGATATGCCGCTAACTCAAAGATGCACCAAAGCCTGGGCAAACAGAAACTGCTGGGGCTTCGGATTGAGGCAGCAGGAACACAAAAGACCCTCAAGGAGCCTGGAGAAATAAGGGCGTGTCCAAAGAACTCGAAGCTCATGTGCAATACTGAGGAATCCTCCTATACCATAGATGCGAACTGTGTTGAACTGTACTTGCCCTTGAATTGCAAGCACAGTGAAGGCGGTGGAGCAAGCTCCACCAGAAACGAAGAATAAGTGGACGCCCTCGAAGATGTCAATGCTGAGCGAAGGCTGCATCAACTTCTGTCACCGTGACGCGCGCGCCATAAATCGGCGACGACATTGGCCAAGTGCTGGAGGACTCTGTCAGCCTCCTGTCTGCAAGACTTCAGCGCTGGCCATCCCCGGGCTTGGAGCCACCGTTTTGGGCTTGGCAGGCCGTGCGTGCCGGCTGGGTGCTGCTGGACATTCCCAGGCGAGATGGAGCCAATCACCGAGGCTTCTGTGGCACCATGCGCAGGTGCAAGAAGTCTCCTCCTCGGGTAAGACCTCTGGCTTTGGCGAGCCACCCGAAGGAAGCTACGGCACCAAGGAGAACAGTACGAGATTCGGCATTTCGGTCAGCCTGAAGCCGAATCCAGTCAAGGTCCGAAGTGTGCAGCTCTTTGACTGTTTGCTCGGCCGGCAGAGCACCACGGAGTGCCGCTGCTTCATGCCTTCGGCCTGTCGCCCAACGAAAAAGGTTTTCATGCCTCCATTGCTGTCGGATTTGATGCTTCTGCTTCTGCAGGGGGCTTGCGTTTTGAACGACAACAAGACGCTCTCTCCCTGTTTTCCATCGCCAAGGACCATCGGGGGTCCAGCCACACTTTTAAAGCCAGCGCCGGAGCTGTCCGACCGAAGTGTAGGCCTCATTAGTCCAGGAGCTAGCCTGCATCGCCTTAAGCTTGAAGACCCTGGCAAAGAGCCTCTGGCCAAGGACGTTATCGAGATGCGTGTTGCCGCCGTAAACAACTTCACGAATCCGGTCATTCGCGAGTTTCAGGGTGCCCATGGCAGTAGAGAGTGCGGTGAACAGCTCATTGCTTCGAGTACGTCCCGGGAGTTTGCCAATCCAGCCGAAAGTCATGACCGGAAGTACGAGCGAGCGATAGCAGGGCAGAAACCGCTCGAAGGGCAGCTTAATCGCAGCAAGGAGGTGCAGCCTCCTGAGGCCTTTGTCGAGCCTTTGACTTTCGCTGTCAGCTTCCGTCTGCGGTCTCGGAACCGAAGTAATCCCTTTTTGGTCCATTCCGGTCGATGACGCTGTAGGGTCAATTGCTGTGCCCGTGTCTTGCCACAAGCTTGAGCTTTGTCTTCATTCTCTCTCAAGCTGACTTTTTCACCATAGATGCCTCGCTCCATGAGCACTTGGTCGGTCTGATTGATGCTGGCAGCATCTACGAAGCACATCGGTGAGTTTATTGGCAGCAGGGGACGGAGAAACAGAACCAGCGGCGGCAATACCATCCCCAGAAGCACAATCCATGGCCCGAGCGGGACGATTTCATTGAAATCAGCGTGTAAAACACTGTATTCAAAGGGCATCGGGAGGACATCGAACAAGCACAGCGACGAGACCAGCGGGATCGCAACAACCCATGCCGTCAGCATTCTAGGCCAGCTGCTGGAAAGCAGGAGAGCTGCATATTTCCATTTGCTTGCCGTGGCCCATGAATGCGAGATGAAGACATCAAACTCCCGGGCTGGAAAAGATTTCTTCCAAATGCGAATTCGAGCCTTCGTGTCTAAGGCCAGCGGCGTCCGGTCCCACAGGCGCCCAAACTCCCAGACCGCCGTTCGCCAGGGTATTGCAAGGGTATTGCATGGATGAGTTCTGCATCTACCTCCAGTTGCCGTGCATCTCTCAGTCGAGTCACTCGTCCCGGATGGGATGACAGAGATTCCTTGGGGCTGGGGGAGGTTGAGCTGCCATGAAGCGAAGGTGCTTTCAAGCCATGCAAGTCTGCATCTCCAAGTTGGTAAACCGTGGAAGACAAAGCCTCCACATGCTCAATATTGGCGGGGGAATTCATGTCGTCGTCATGCCTTGCAAGGAACAGTGGACGATGTTGACGATATAATTCTGGGCGCATGCTCTCTTTTCTTTCTGAACCCTATGGTCTACATGTCATTTAGAAACGGAGCTAAAGATGCAGCACGAAGGCGAAACTATTCCGGCGACATGTCCGCTGATTGCCATTGCCGCGTATGTCACTCATTCCCGTAGCTCTCTTTTGCTTCGCTCAGGGCTTACACTGGACATGGGCGCTCCCCACTCTATCTCCCTCTCTGCGTCTGCTGCATCCTGATCTTAATCCCAGAGACACGCAAAATCAGGCAAACAAACAAAACGCGACTGCTCTCCCGAACCCCCGACAACTTGCTTTTTTACGTCTTATAGCTGATTCGTGGAAAGCACCTGGGCACTGCAGGCTGTGCACGAACCTCTTCGACAGTTGGGGTGCAAGCAGCCCCATCATCCTCAATGACTAGGAGGAATCAGGTTTTCATGCAACTTTTATGGCATCTCAGATGATGGAACTGACAAGCAACCAACAGCGCAGTTGTTTAGAGTTGCTCTGTCCTAACATGCCTGGCAGGTGCTGCCTGCATGGCCCATGGCATTTGCGATTAGCGTGTGCAAGGCTCTGCTGCTGAAAAATAGCTCACCAAGCCATTCTCATATTGCATCGAACGCAATGTCTGATGATGTGAAACCTGAAGCTGTCTAGAATGCTTGAGCGTGCTGTCAATGTCAAGTTTCGTCTGAACTTCGATTGGTCAACGCACGGTCACGTCAGATCAAGGAGGGGAGCCTGGAGGTACTGGCTTTGGCAGTGTCATGCGGGTTTCCCCAGCCTCTCCATCTCAAACCCCTCCCCCATCGAAGCACACCGTCGTGCTTGTGTGTCTGCGAAGGACACCGGGTCGCCAGCTGGGTGGGAAAGCTGTCCCACGCATCAGGACCTGTCAAGCCGTAGTGCTCTGTCGGGCGCCGGCACGGCAATGCACTTCCATTGTGAAGGCTCGTAAAGCTTGAAACCTGACCTCTTGGATTCAGGACCCCTCAATCTCCAAATGAAGAGGATCATTGTCGGAGTGGGTGGCCAAAGACATCTGTGACCAGCCCATGTCCACAAACTCAGAATGTGCCGTTGAAAAAAGCTGCAGTGGCACTGCGCGCGCACCTGGAGCATATCCTTGACGGAGAAAGGGGCCTTTCAGAGAGAGACCCACTTAGAAAGAGGCCCTCATCCTGCCCGACATGTGTATGGTCGTGTTGTCCAAAGCAACAGATTTACCCCAACCCTGTCTGACATGTATGGTTGTAAAGCTCAAAATAGCTTTCACCCCCATCTTGTATGACATGGTATGACATGCATGGTCGTGTTTGCTTAAATCCTCGCTGACACGCACAGCGAAGCAGCGGGTATTGTCGAGGTGGCAGATCGACCGACCCTGGTCCTGCTTGACGTGCATGGGCGTTTTGCCCAAGTGTCAGCTTTATTTATCGAAAGCTTCCTTGACATGAGCCCTTAAGCTCAAGGGACAACTGAATGTGAGTCGTGCTGCACATGTATCATTGACAATGCACAGGAGTGCAGCCCAAGGTGGCAGGATGTTTCCTGCCACGAGTGACCATTAGTCTTCGCATGTCTTCGCGGAAGATTTGCACCAAACCTGTCTGGAATACGTTTACGGGCAAAGCACCAGTATACCCAAATCTTGTTTTGACATGTCGGGTGTGTACCGCAAGGCGGCCCACATTTGCTCCAGTATGCCGTAATCGTGCTTGAATTTCACGGACCTACTGGTTTGCACCAATCCCGACTCTACACGTATGGGCGCGTAGCCCAATATCTGTTTAGACCCCTGCGTTAAGTTTGCTTGTCCAGTGCACTCCGATTTGGCCCCACCCCGCTTAGCAGTATTTGGGCGTGAAGCCCTGCTGGCAGATCTGGCCATATCCTCTTTGCAATGCATGGACTGACATGAGGACATCCGGCTTGGAGTGCCGAGTGGCCTTGATACCAGGTTTGAGCCTCAGAGATGTAGGCGACCTGGCAGCGCAGCTTACGCTGATCAATCCAAACCCATCCTGCATCAGGGGTCAAACATCCAGTTTAATTTGAGCCCCTCGCAACTTGTCCTTGAGTGTCATTGAAGGCGTCACTGATCCTCAGCCTCGGTTGCAACACGGCCACCAACCTTTGCTGCTGAAGTACTCTTGATGCACGCCCTCGAAGACTGCATGCGATCTGGAAGCCAAGACGGCTCTATTCACGCCCAGCTGAGGCAGACACTCGCTGTTCTCGTCACTGGTTATTTCAAAGACCTGAGTGAAAAAGGCCAGCCCCCATCACGCAAAGAGCAGTGGTCCACGTGCGTCTTTGCATGTGATGTGAGCTGGAGAGTGCATCAACATGCCGGAAAGAAGAATGTAGCGCGTCCATTAATTTCTACTCCGGAGTCAGATAACTGCTGTTCCCCCCTCGTCCTTGGAGTGGGTACACTGTTTGAGGACCTGTCTGCAGGGCGGATGGCAGAAACGTGAACCTTCCGCTTATACAGAATATAAGTTCTGAGTGAGCATCCAAATACGCAGGGGCTACGCTGCACCTAGTACTGCAGAGGGATCTGTGGAGAAGCGTGCTACGCCATTTCGGCGCCAGTCTCAAGCGTTCGGGCTCTGTTTACTCCTTTTAGGGATTGGGACTTCGTATTTTAAGGTTTCGGTCACGGTTCAGTCCTTTTCAGGCTTCGGCCTGGGTTTACGCCTGTGTTCTTTCAGTAGGGTTTCGGTCTGGGATTGCTTCTTGGTTTGTGCCTTCTTTTCATTAGGGTTTCGGTCTGGGCTTACTCCTTTGCAGGCTTCGGCCTGGGTTTGATCTTTTTTAGGGTTTCGGCTTTCTTTCAAGCTTACCTTTCACTTCTTTTAGGGTATCGGAGTCGGTTTTCTCCTTTTTCGCTTTGGGCCTCCTCTCATTAGGGTTTCGGTCTGGGTTTACTCCTTTTAGGGCTTCGGCCTTTGGGTTTACTCGTTTTAGGGTTTCGGTGTCCCTCTACTCCTTTTAGGGATTTTTTTTACCCTTTTAGGGATTGGACCTTCTTATTTTAAAGTTTCGGTATAGGTTTACTCCTTTTAGGGCTTCGGCCTGGGTTTACTCACGGTTTACTCCCGTGTTCTTTCATTAGGGTTTCGGTCTGGGTTTACTCCTTTTAGGGCGTCGGTCTGGGTTTGCTCCTTGGTTTAGGCCTTCTTTTCATTTGGGTTTCGGTCTGGGCTTACTCCTTTTGGGGCTTCGGCGTGGGTTTGATCGTTTTTCGGCGCTCACACTCGGACAATCCAGGCGAGGCATGTGGTTCGAGGTCTGAGGAGTGAAACTGCACTAACAGGGACTATGTCACGACTTCAAAGCAACAAGAGATCTAGTGAACACATAAAGTGACTGTATCGGTGAAGACACGTCCCGCCTAGTGTCCTACTCTCACCTGAAGCAGAAGAAGGACTGGTAGGACACTCGGCAATTTCATTGACAGATGACTTTGAAGCATGAAAGGTCGGAAATAAAGTACTTAAGAATCCAATAATCTAGCTCTGACTCTGGCTCTAATGATGTGTGGTGTCATCGTCACGACAACTATGTGCCCATCTCTACAATGGACTGGCAACTGAAGACTGATACTCTGACATGTCATGTTGACCTGTCTTCGCATGTACGGGACTACAAACTCAGGGCGGAGTGAAACTATGGACTGCGGACTATGTGGAGCCCTATGCACTCATGCACATGCACATGTTCTCTCAAATCAGCTTTGAAACAAAGCAACAGCACTCGAGTAACTAGCTACAATGTACTAGAGACAAAACCCTAAGATCGTAAACAAGATTGTCGCCACCTGCAATATGCATGTCAATTACGAATTATGAATTCGCAGCAATAGCAATAGCTGCGTGTTTCTGCCTCAGTGCACAAACTCCAAGGAGCTCAGTACTGCTGATACCGCACGTTCCAGAGCTCAGTACTGCTGGTCCCCCGCGTTCCAGAACTCAAGACAGACCGTAAGTCACGACCTCTTCGTCCAAAGCCAGCTAGGGGTATCCAGAACTGCAGTTTCAGCAAATTGTGACATCAGGGGCTTGCAACATTGTAGAAGCAGCCGTGTCAGCGCTCTAACCCATCTTATCCTGCCTGTCGCCACAGCCACCACCATGCAAGTAAATTCGCAGCATTGATTCATGTCCAGTAACTCCAGTGCCACAGGTCGGCCACATACCAACTTTCACATGTATGGCAGAGCTGCCCTTTGTTGGCGCTCGAAAATGGCTTTCAGGCTCCATGGTGTATGGCATTCATATGCCAGCCTCCTCCATGTGGCCACAGCCCCCTGTATCCCCCTGTGTTGTTGACCCCACATATATTCCAAATTCCCATGCACTCGTGCCTACGACTGGAAGTTTTTCAGTCAAAGAGGGGGGGGGTAGAGCCTTCTCGGCTCCAGGCATTTTAATAATTTAAACTTGGTACACCTCTCGATTTGTGCGTGTCATCCTTGCGCAGGGGCCATGCTAATCTTCTCTGTATCGTTCCAATTTTATCGGATGATCCCCGAAGGGAATCCGAAGGCCTGCTGTGAAGCCCTAGGTTTTAGGGTTTCGGTCTGGGTTTATTCCTTTTCGGGCTTTGGCCTGGGCTTGATTGATTGATTGATTGCCTGTGGGCACTTGCAAGGCAAAGGAGGCTGCCCCGTGCTGTACGCACAAACAGCGTTCACACACTCGACGGCTGCACACTCCTGCTTCCTTTCATTTGGGTTTCGGTCTGCCTGGGTTTACTCTTAGGGTGTCGGGGTCGGTTTACTCCTTTTTGGTACAGGAGGTATAGGCATAGGTATAGGTATAGGTGTATGTCTATGTATAGGTGTATGTCTTTGTACAGGTGTTTTTGTATAGGTATATGTGTATTTGTATATTTGCATGTGTATATGTATATGCATATGTATATGTAAAAATGTAAAATGTAAAAGTATATGTACACATATGTAGATGTAGATGTATATGTTTATGTTTGGCCCAGGGTCTCCTATGTCAGGTCCTACCCAGGGGCCTCTCGTTCGAGACTGTTGCTTCCAAACAATAAAAAAGACACAAGCGACACAAAAAAAAGACACAAGCGACCCAAAAAGTAAAGGCACAAGTGACTCCCTTCCAGTGAAGTCGGTCCTCCCAGAATCTCACGCGTCGAGACCGAGAACCCACAAGCACAGCACGTGGCCAAGCCATGCCAAGCGCTGGGCATATGAGCCAGTCTCCGGTGCGACGAAAAGGCCATAGAACCTCAAGTAGTCTGGATCGCCGAGTCCGACCGCCGCTTCACGCCGTCTACAACTGAGGCCGTGTCATCTGACCATAGTTGTCACCGTAGTTTGCGGCGCTGGTCAAGGCCTCGACCAACTGAAAGACGCGCAACAAGCCGAGCAAAAGCAAACTACTGACGAGTTTTCCTAGGGAGATTTCTGAAATGGGAAGAGCTTCAGGGCAAAGAGCAGCGAACGCTGGATATGCGATAACAAGAACAACAGGCCAGGGGTGCACTGGCCCATGCATGACACTCTGTAACATGAGAAGCGAAGCAGATTGAAGAACAGGCTTGATGCACAGCATCATGCATGTATTAGTATTGGCGAGATGCGAAATCCTGGTGCCTATTCCGGAAACTGCATTCACGAATACTCACGACGACCTTTCGGTTTCCTCACGCACTCTTTCCCATTTGGATGATTGACGGGGACAGTCCAACAGCTGTCACAGAATCGCCGGCCCCAATCACAAGTTTGTAGATGTCACAAAGTTAGATGCCAACTGTTGGGCTCCAGACAAAGATGAAGAGGCTTTGTCCCTGCTTTATTCAAAGTTTCACGTACTGTTTGACACCTCGATTACGACTTCGACATGCTGCATCCAATCTGTGGAACAGCCGATGCTGCATCTACGAGACAGAACATGTGGTACACAAAGAGCTTGTTGAAGCTTCAACTTCCTCCTTTGTCATCCTCTGTCATCTATAGGCCACCTGTGTATGTCCTTGCGACAAACCATGAGCCAACGTCGGCCACGGATCTTCTCAAATACCACGCAGCTGCTCGCAATCTCTTGCGTGTCGTGCGTTGTGACATGGCCAGGGGTGAGGCATGATTGCGCGACTGAAGCCACACGTCGTAGCACTCGACTTTTGTGATGGCTGCCACTGTGCACAAGCAAACCCGCCAAGTCTCCAGGGCAGCCGCATTTGCAAATTCTTCCAAATCCGGCGAATCTGGGAAAGCCTTGTGCATTGAAGTTGCATGTTTCACCTTCTGATTCAGCAGCGACCCTCTCATTTGCCGAAGAGCTGAGCTTGGCACAGCTACTGCCAGGAGATCAGCCAGAGTCTTTCCAGGAAGGTTGTGCCAAACCTGGCTGGCAG
The DNA here is from genome assembly GCA_003297005.1 of Symbiodinium sp. clade A Y106. Taxonomy (NCBI): domain Eukaryota; class Dinophyceae; order Suessiales; family Symbiodiniaceae; genus Symbiodinium; species Symbiodinium sp. clade A. The sequence goes on from BGNK01001939.1 coordinate 64,486, forward strand.
AATTCACAAAATCTGAGCCTCAGGTGTACGGTTCAGTGGGGCGAGCCTTTCTCACCAAACCAAGCGGCTGGGCTCCGTTGCACAACCAGGCAGTGCCTGGCATCGCGATGTGCGCTTTCGACGTCGACACTGGAAGCACAGCAAGCTCAGCAATATGTGCCACGGCACCATTGCTGCAAGAATTGTCCTCGGAGCATGGGTAGCCTGCACACGCGGCTCTACCCGCCACACAAGCCTGGGCCTGCAAACTAAGCGCACAGATGGCATGCCAACATTCCTGCGAACAGAGACTCTAAAGGAAACGAGGCGAAGCCTACGCAGGCGGTGCTCGGAGCCTGCCAGGTTTGCCCCGAAAGCCAAGAAGACGGGCGTTTATATCCTGTACACAACACATGTTGGCCTCGGACCAGCAGATGGCATACTCACCAAGTCCGGAGACGCTGGAATTTGGAGGGCCTCAATGATGAAACATCGGGCGCATTCTGTGCCCTCACGTCGCATCGCAACTTGCAAAATGTGAATCTTCAAGACATCGAGCTTACCCGCATGCAGGCTCCGTATTTCCCAGCGGCTTTTTCATGAGACCGTCCTGATCCCGGGGAAGTCTGTGCGGCGGGCCATGAGGCATGCCCAAGTCGTAAGTGTCGAAAAATAGCCCTCCCACCTCTGGTCACTGGCTTTGGTGTGTGCTTTCCATCGCCTCATCCGGTCTTTGCCTGATTCCGCCTTGAATCTCAACCAGCAGAAATGAAGAAGAGGCTTTTGATAGCCCAGCACAAATTTCATGGTTCTGAGTTAATGCCACGGCGTCCAGGTCTCTATGAACAAGCGATGCTAGAACATCCTAAACTAACCACTTCGGAAGCCTTCCTCGACTGCAATAGCAGTCAAGCTACTGTTCCCAACGGCCGACGATGTTTACAGTGTCTGGCACCAGTTGTGCAGCTAGTCGCCTGCAGGGGCCTACGATTCTTTGCCCTTCGCCTGTAGCTGACCGTCCATGCCGCTCTTGAGAGTGGACTTTCAACTTATCGATTTCTGGCCAACCCTGTCAGAGGGCACTCAACCACAAGTTCGTTGGCTTCTGTAGTCGTCGACCCTACGTCGGAAATCGTTGCGAACCAAAGAACAAGTAATCATCAAACTACTATCCGAGTCTAAATGCTGTTGTCAGCAGACAGGAATCAACTGGCCAGGCAGACATGCAAGCGCAAGCTCGAGCAAAGCATGAAAATCGAATCCATAACTCCTAGAGTCCATCATGCCCCAACGGTGTAATCTCGAGTGCAGCGCCAGCTGAGGATTTGTGACGCCCGGCCTGGTCTGGTCTCAGTCTGAGCATGGGGCGTGGTACAAGCTGCTGGGAGTGTTCGCTCGTTCGCTGCTACTAACATGTTTGGCTGCGTTGAGCATTCTGAGGTACTCATCGTGGAAGGCTGCGTCATGCTTGACGTCGGGTTGGGCGAGCAGGCTGGGGCGGGTGTGGTAGTCTTTGCATGCTTTTTTTGTCTTGCAGCAGCATGGCTTGTATGATCTTGATGCGTTGGGGCGGCGACAAGCAGCCAAGTCGTTTGGTTGTCATGCTGGAGCTGTGAGAGAGTTCAATCTCAAGATTGCACTGTCTGCTGGAACCTGTTGTGAATGATTTTGGGCATGGACCTGGTTGACTTGATGAAAGTGATACAGAACTATGAATCAAACTGAACAAGCGATGTGGCTTCAGAAATGGTATGCATCAAATGGTTGCATCCTCCTCCGCCTCCTCCCCCTCCTCCTCCTCCTCCTGCCACTACTACTACTACTACTACTACTGCTACCACCTCTAATACTACTACGACGACGACTACTACTACTCTTCCTTGTACCACTACTACTACTCCGACTACTGCTCCGACTCGTATTCCTACTCCTACTACTCTGTCTGCTCCGACTACTCCTGCGTACTCCTACTCCTACTGCAGCTTTACTGCTACTGCTACGGCTACTACTTCTGCTACTGCTACTACTCTACTACTACTACTACTACTACTGCTACTACTACTGCTACTACTCTACTACTACTACTACTACTACTGCTACTACTACTGCTACTACTACTACTACCACTCTGCTGCTACTACTAGTACTACTAGTACTAGTACTACTACTGCTACTACTACAACAACTACTACTACTGCTACTAGCACTACTACTACTGCTACTACTACTACTACTACTCCTACTCCTACTCATACTCCTACTACTACTACTACGACACTACCACCACTACTTATGCTGCTGCTGCTCCTAGTAGTGGTAGTAGGAGTAGCAGTAGTAATAGTAGTAGTACTACTACTGCTTCTACTACCACTACCACTAACTACGACGACGACTACTACTGCTAGTCTAGTGCTAGTGCGACGATGACTACTACTCTTAGTGCTCCTCCTGCTCCTCTTGTCTGCTATTGCTGCCGCTGCAGCAGCCGAAAGGATGCCCGCCCACCCCATTATGCATTAAGAACTCAACGCCGATAGTGTATGATAGTCTACAAAATGAGCCATGGCAAGATCCAAGAAACTGGAATTCAACAGTGCTACATAGCAACGCGGCTGAAACCTGTTGCCTTCTGATGAATCTCTGCATTATCGAATCTCGGGAGACCCTGCAAGACAAGGCATGCACCAATGAGCAAAGCTGCAGTTGATGCTTCCGCAAGGACCTTGGCAAACAGAAATCAAGTGTGTTTGAGCTCCAAGGGGTCGGACTTTGCATGCCGCAGCCGATCACACAACTTCCGAAGAGTGGCAAATGGAGTCTAAGATTCCAGCTGCTGCTCGGGGTTGCTACGTCCTGGTAACGAATCGTGCTGTCGTGGCCAAGTCCAAGTGCTAAGTTCCCTTCAATAGCTGGATGTCACCACGACACCACACCACCGATTTGCTGCAAATCCTATAATAGCGATTGCACCACATGTGCCAGGAAGAAACAACAAGAGCCACGGCCAAGTCCCGCTTCACGATGACCACTTGGCTCTGTTGAGCCGACCTTCAGCGCGCATGTCTGAATTTGCTTGACAGAAGTACAGTACGGAGCCGTCTCCTTTCCAGTCGAGCTATACTGTTGCGCGGCTGCAGATAACACGTAGGCTCAGAGTCTTCTAGTTTGGGCTGAGCCCGCGGAACAGTGTCCTGGCAATGGCCCAGTGCCATGAGGCAAACTCCTTGTTGGGTAGAGGGTTTTAGTTTACATTGCAGGGCAAGTTTTGGTGTGGCCTGCAGAGGTTGACCCCATGCTGACGCGCAGATTCAAGCCTTTGACAACAGACGTCAAACTAACGTCAAAGCAAACGAATGTGTGTCTTAACCTCCGGTAACCGGGTAACGGAAGTTGTGTAAGCCCTTCAATCTCTTTGGTAAGTAAGCATTGTGCATTTCATGATTCAATCGTGCTCGACGGCACAGGGAGCTGGGGGCACGGAGGGCGAGGGGGCAGGGTTCCGGGCGATATAACCTACACGCATACAAACAAACATTTTGACGTTGACGCTTTGTGCAGATGTCTGCTGTGCAAGCGCCCCAGCATGGTGTGGACCCGTCTCTCACAAATAAACAAACATGCATGCATACATACCTGCATACCTACCTACATACATACGTAGCTACATACATACTTACTTTCATACTTAACTTAAATGCATGTATATATATACATATGTGTACATATGTATACATATGCATACATATATACATTTATACAGATGTAGTATGTAATTACCCTCAAGTATCTAATTCAGGACCAGAAATCACAAATCGTTCGGCCAAGGACTCGCTCCATCTTGCATGCTCAGATATGCTCAGGCTCCCGCAATGCGACGGCACCGAATAACCGCACCGAGCAGCTTACACCGTACGCGCAGCCTTGCTGCTGCAGGGGATTCGCGGGCGCTCGAATGTTCGGTCGAGTTGCCCTTTTGGCATGATGTTCCGATGAAGTTCGGCTGGCTCTCTTTGAAGCCGCCGCACGTGCAGTAGGGAGCACGCACACGCTTGGTGCGGAGCTAGCTCCGGGCGCTCGTCGCTGTTCGTAGCCCACACCTCCGAAAGCTAGCACCTTACGAGCGCACCAGGGTCACAGGTCCAGTATGCAGAAGAATCGATCAGAAGCTTGACTGATCGAGCAGGGCATTCGCATTCCAAGTTGATGCTGGAAATGCTTGCAGCAGCACGCGTATGCACGCGTCGCCAAACTACCCCTGTGTGGTGACGATATCGCGGTGACCGTGGTGCTGCGTTTGCTGCTGCATCTTGCCGTTGGAAGCCGTTGTGCTGCTGCTACTAGCAAAAAAAGATAGTACGAGCATTGTCACTCCCAGTCTTACATGGAGAGCCCCCTGATGATGCCTTTCTGGACGCAAGCTTGTGCCTGGAGCCGACCACGAACCATGGAACTCAAACTTCAAAAGGCAAACTTGAGCTTGTGGGGGGTTTGGTGGTGACAAATACGGTCCTGGGGCTGACTCGAACCTTATCGCGGGCTATGTTGGCTGAGTTTGAGGCCCTCTGATTGCCTGTATCGGCGACCTGGCGAGACAGCTGAAAGGCTTAAAGCCTCAGTACCATCTAGTTTCTAGTATAGCGATTTGCAGGAGACCAGCAATGAGAAGCAGGGCCACGCTTTGGTAGGGCCTTTGCTTGGATCAACAGGGCCCGAAGCGCAAAAAGCGTGGCAGGTTCTGAAACCGCTGTTATTCAAAGCCAACCAGGATAACCATACACGCAAGGTGATGCAGCGTACACAGGCTGCGAGCAGTACGTGCCGAGTTCACCACAAGCGCGCCAGTGGCAACATCCTCGGTCCAGACCGGTCCACGCCAGGGTACGTAATCCAATCGCAAAATTACAAAGAGTTAGCTGTGTCTGCAGCTTGAGCGGATGCAACTGATGAACCAAGAAACGAAAGGACATGTGCAGAGTGGTTCGCAGGCGTCTTCCTGAAACAGCAGCCTCTTTGTCTATGCCAAGCTGCCAAGCCTTCAAAAGCCATCGGGCAAATCGAGGTCAACACAGCATGGACATAAAACCTCTATCTGTCTATCTACATGACCTACATGACATGAATGACAGCCAGGATGCAATCACAAGCCCTCTGGGACCATCCAACTCGTGAAGACCGGATCCACCCAATGGAATGCCCTGAGTTGAAGGATGCTCACAAACTGACTGGCTTCGTTGTCAGACTGTCACAAAAGCTTGTGGAGCGCAAGGCAGGACGCAGCTTGGGCTCTTGACTCCTCCGTCCACAGAGGGGCAGCAGCACCTCAAAATGTAGTTGGCATTCCGACGGATGTTGGTTTACGGGGCTACATTTGAAACGAGGCACGTATCTGACCCGGATACTCTCTTGACTTTTTCTGCACTCGCAGGCTGGATTGACGAGAAGCGCTGTTGACGCACGTGCTTTCTCGGAAAGGCTGCGTCAGGTACCGAAGTCCAGTCGGGAGCGCCGAATGAGCGCAGATTCGGGAAACTGGAGGCCCAACCCGGTTTGCAGGACGCGGTCAACAAGAAGCAGGGGCAGCTCGCGTGAGCTGCAACAGTGGATGCAGGGCAACAACGATGGCTCCGGATAACTTTACGGCTGGTGCGCCGGTTTTGTTGCCTAAGATATGAGCATATGCTGGGCCAGCCAGCACATCTGTTGCCGTGCATCGCCTGCTTCTTTCCGTCTAGTGAAACGCACCGGGAGAAAATCCGATCTTCGCAAGGCCTTACCCAGACTGCCTCCGATTGGCTACTGCACAGCTTTAGGTTCAGGGCTCTAGGCTCTAACCGACATCGGGGCAAGGCCGGATTCGGACGTGTGCTGAGAGTGGAAAAGCCTTACAGCTCAACAGGTACCTCGGCTGAGTACATGAACATGAGTCTTCTGTCTGAAGGCTTTTGAGCGGTTTTGGCAGGTGACCTGTATATGATGTAAAACAGCTACGTGGATGAAGCGATGCCACACTGGTCGCACAAGCCGTATTTGATCGAAGTTGAGACTTAGCACTCTGGATGCTCGTTCGACAGCACCTTATTGAGAGCAGCTCCTCCATCCTGCCGCGACCGGTTGCAGTGCCCTCCTGCTCAACCGACTAAATGAATCTCACACGAAGCTGTCGAGACTGATGTTCGTACATGAGAGAGAACTACTGCATGGGCAGCGACACAGGGCTCAACCAGCCGGCTAGATTGACAAGTGCTGTTAAAAATCAGGTCGCGGGATCTGCCAGCTTGCCTTAATGGCATTCTCTCAAGCAGCACCCGCCTAGCGTGTTCGACGTTAATGGCTCATGCGGAGCACCCATTTAAGGAGTGAAGAAATGGCGCATCTTGCCTACGAGCAACTCTTGAGCAATCTGCAGTCGCCCACTGCAGGTACATTTCTGTGCCTTGAGAAACCGGCACGGCTCTACATGTTCCTGCACATGACCCAACTTTGCCTCGTTTTTGTCATGTCTCCTGCCGCTGAACTCCTGGCGAAAAAGCCTTGCATCTAACTGCGAGCCAGCTGCTGTCGGACTTACAAATTGCATTCTGTTCTCTGCGAAACTCTCCTCAGGTGCTCCGCTTAAGCACGAAGAACTTGCCACCCTGTTGAATCGGCATCTCCATCCTTCTTGTAAGCTGCTTCACACAAATCTTAGGCAGGTCTTGGGGTGCGGTTGATCGGGCTGACCTCTGAAAACCAGGATGGAGTTGCTGTAACAGCTCGGAGCGGTCGCAGTGATAGCCGCGCTCAAGGCTTGGACATCTCAGTCCTGCGAGGCGATTACGAATCGTGAGCAAGAAGAGGACTGCGCTCGAGTTGCTGTGCGGCATATGTGGCTTCTGGAAGCTGCGGTCTACTTTTCGGCAAAGACCTAGATGTCCCAAATGAGCTTTTTGCGCTGCATGTTGCAAACCAAAATCTCAATCAGTATGTGGTGAAACTTGGGCGAAGAAGTTGCCTCAGATACACTACGAACCCGACTTGGGATGCTCTCGTCCGGCTCTGTTTACGCTAGTAGCAATTATGTTGCGGCTTACGGTTCTGGCGGAAACTTGGCATGGGAAAACCACTGTATTGGTTGAGGTATCAATCCCTCGGTCCTCGCCCTTCTCCTCTTTCTCCTCTTGAGGCTGCTGCTCTCTGGCGTAGATCGCCCTGAGCAATGATGTCAAACACTGGCTGGAAGTGGATGTTTGAGTTGCTGATTTCCGGCATGCTACCAGTAACACATAGACTCTTTGGCCCGCCGTCCTGCCGAATCCCATGGGGCAATGATGCGCCCGGCCCCGACAAGATGTGTCGGAAAGCCTAGCCAACTAGATCTGATACCGTAACATGACCCGGACCTAGTGTTAAGCGACAGCATCTGGCAGCCTTGACAGCCGACAATTCGGAGAAACTGCTCAAGATACCACGGCTTAGCATAGGTTCGACATCATCAGTTTTCGCCATGCGTAATTTAGAGTAGGGGGTCGCTGCAGAGACTCCCGTCCGCGGCTCACAAGCTTTCGAAGCCGCACCTGACTGGTGGGCAAAACTTTGCGCACGCTTCTTTGGTTTGAACCGTAGACTGTGGACTGTCGTAACAACCACCTCACTTGTCAAGTGCTGCCGCATTGAATGTGCAGCTGCATGTGGCTGTATCAAGTATGTAAGCTCGTCCGGTTGGGTGGGTCAACGTGACGATGTCCCATCAATCGATGTGCAAGCTTGGAAGCACACGGTGCTTTAGCAAGTACATGACCGTACTGTATTGGTCCGTCGCTCGAGACTAAGCGTCAGTGCGCGAAGGTCTGTTGTGGCCAGAAAAGCAGTGGCGACTCAGGCGGCGAGGATGACGGGCCACAAGACGGGCACATCCCGCTTTAAGCTTGCGGTCTAATCTATCTTCTGCGGCACACAAACCAGAACAGTCATGGGCAGTCATCGAGAGTCTTGGATACTTAATCATGGTACCCGTCTGCTCACGCTCGTCCAACTCCACAGTCTTTTTGATTAATGCCTGTGATTCCAGCTTCTACGTCGCAAGGGAAACCTCTTCTTCGTGCGACATGCCATTATGCAAGAAGCGCTTCGCCAAAGACTTCCGTCTAAAGTCAGCGAGTTCCTGCTTTTGTATTCCCTACGATATCATCTTCAGCTTTTCCAATGCAGTCCACCAGTGACGAGTTCCACTGTGGTGCACGAAAGACAAAGCAGGCTTCCCCACGAAGCCACATGTTCCATGGAAGAAAGAAAGACCTCTTCTGCGTGGTGCTGCGCCCGCACATGCCTAATGTCCGGAGCACTATACTACGATGTGGCAGTTGCCGGAGGGATTTGGATGGCTGCCGGTTCGATTGCAGCAGTTCATGCACTGCCACCTTCTTGCTGTGTTTCGTGAGCGCCCCGTGGTCACCTACCAAACCTGGTGTACAGAGAATGGCTCGGCCTTCGTCGAACCTAGGTTAACTGGACTCTTGGGATAGGTTTTACTTAGAAACGCTGGTTGCAACATCGAATGAAGGCGAACGCAGCTGGAGTGCAGAAAGCAAATGATGCCAAGAGTCTTGTATGCCGTCGGGAATAGCGTCTTGATGAACTCAGAATCATCAATGGCCTCAGTGGGCTGTGCTTGGACCTTCTTCGATCGGTATCTGCTACAAGCTGCCGCCGCGCAGGGCAAGAACATGGTGCAATCATGGCATTGCAAGGTCTGCCCTCAGCTGTATCTTGTTCGTTCTTGTGGGGTGCTCATTGCTCCTTCATGCCAGCTTTGGTGCCCATGGCTCCAATGAGGCTTGCAGCAAAGCAACTCCACTTCCATCATTGTCAAAGGCCTGGAAGACGTCGTGGGCACGCTCGTCTTTTGCTTCGACCTCTAGCCTGAGTTCAAGGCAACTGATGCCGCCACTCTTTCGGCTCGACAAAAAAGCTCGCCATGGCACTCTTTGCAGGTCTTTTTCTCACTGGAAGCATCTGCAAACAAGTTGTGGCCATGTCCCTTGAAGATTTGGCACATCTGCAAAACGGAAAGCCAAGACTCTGTTGGAGCATGCGGCCTCAGTTCAGTTATGCTCGCACCAGGAGGGATTATGCCGCCGATGCCTGCAAGGTTGCCGCTACGAGCACTCGAAAAAATCCTGGAAAGTGCTCTCTACGAAACCGAGTGCTATCACTCGGTAACGGTGTGCTCCCGTTCCATCATGCTAAGTGGAGCAGAACCCAGCAACACGCAACCAACCATTCGTTGCTGACACACACACACGCGCGCGCATGCACTCGTACCAGGCAGGGTGTCCACACAGACTTTGACAGGTGACGAAACTCGTCCATGGACAGCTCACCATCACCGTTCTCATCGTAGTTGCCTCTGTGCAGCACGATTGAGACATTTATGGACCCGCTCGCACTTACGGCTCTCTCCAGACTCTGTGTATGCCAACGTTGCGCTGCCCCAGCCCCCGATCGAAGATACAGAAAATCCTGGAACACAAACTGACGTCCACTCCTTTTCTGTCAAAGCTGCAAAACAGGCCGGGAATATCCTGTGGATCATATCCGACCTTGCTGCATTGCACTCGCAACCGGGTATCCGTGACATTCGCCTTATTGATGTCCACGCACCATATCACGGAGCAGACTCGCTTTTTGGCCAAGAGGCAGTCGCAAATCGAGTCCTAGTGCTGGGCTTGCTTGGACAAATTAGGCGCCGTTTGATTTGTTCTCACATCTCGTGCCCCCATGCACCGCCAGGTCCACGATTCAAGCGGGTTTGCTGCTGGATTGGAAGACCGGCAAGCTCAGAAGAAACGAAGCCTTTCACCCCTTTGTTTCAGCTGCCGTGAGTGCATGTGAACATCCTCCGGACATGTAGACGGCGGTCACTGTTCTGCAGTCGTCTTTTCTAGGTGCTGGCTTCCATGCAGCTTCGAACTTGCCTGTCTGCGAGTCGTGCAGAAATTAGCTTTTGCACAGCAGCCTGCTGAAACTAGGTTGGCTGTCCTCAGTCGCTGCATGAGCAGGAGCCTGTGTCGGTCGTCCCAGACAGAACCGAAGGCCTCCCACATCAAGATGTAACGAGCATGGCGATACCCTAGACTTATGCCTGCTTTCCGTTCAGCCACGTTTCTTATAGGTGCATGGTAAGTTGAAGTGTTTAGAACCACAGCATCAGATGCTGTCACTCCGAAGCAACACGTGCCTTTCCCACAATTCCGATAGGCATTGCCATGTATATCGCGGACCTTGGATCCATTTGCAAAGGATGTCAGGACTTGTCCTTCCACGCAAGAAAACTTCGGGCAGAAACACCAGGTGTTAAGCTGCTGCCAGGTGGCACTACGATCAGAACGCAGACCACCATGTTGCCACCAGATGATTTTGGGACGATGTCTCCATATCCCACAGTGCTGAGTGTCCTTGTTGGTATCTGAAAGTGATTTTCTGTGATCTCCGGAAAGGTTCCGTGATGCATGGACGGGCATGTTGCAAGAGCTCCACATGCTGCCTGTAGTTGTTCAACAGCTTAGAAGGACTGCGTGGCATGCATTGTCATTGACATGCTCGGGGACAAAGGACTCCATGCAGCCCGGCAGCACCATGGTGAACCAAATTGCTCTGGGCATGCTCTCGATGTTGCCACCTTGGGCTTGGGGCGTGCAAGCAGCTAAATCTAGTGAAGATGGAATCCCGGCTGCACGACATGTTTTCCAGACCTGGGGCGCCTTTGCAGCTCTCCAGAAGCACGTGGATTCCGTTTCGGTCTGGGGACTTGGGAGTCCTCAATCGACTCCAACCTCATCACTCACCTCTGCATGCTCAAGAAACAAGGCGGCCCTTTTCTACCTCCTTTTGAACGGAGCTTGGAAGACCTGGATTCTGATTGGGTCTGCCGGTCTTGCAAAGGTCGAAAGAATATGGCCTTCCCTTCCTTGTGACATCCGGTATATCTGCTTTTGCCGAGGCGCTCTCAGACTCCAAGACATAGATGACCGAGGAGAAGAACACCAGCAGCATCTCAGCACCGAAGCACGTTGCGCCGACTTCGAAGGCGCAACAGCAGATCCAATTGAGGAGCACATGCGCAAACTCTTGAAATGCCAAAACCGATCCCGTGCAGGAAACTCGCCACTCAAACCTCCGAGGGTCTGACCATGCAGTAAAGCAATGAAGGCAATGCCTCATTTCTTGTCTCGTGTCTTCAAGCTTTCGGAACCAGCCATGCATGCCCGCACAAAACTCTCAGATACCCAAAGCTGCATTTTGCCGGGATTACGCTTCGTCCGAGAATGCGGTCCAAGCCACTCCCAAAGCTTCGGAAAAGGCCTGTTGGATGAGGTGGCTGTTCCTCGGTTCGGCTTGGAGCAGGGGGCCCTGCGACCGTGCCAGGAATGCGGAAGAGATAGTTCTGCCCCGGAAGGACAGTTTCCCAGCGCAGCTCACTCAAGCTCCGATCACACATGGAACGCCGAAATGAAAGACGACAAGCGTCTCAAACCGTCTCAGAAGCTTGAGCAAACGCACCACCGGCACCTCTCCAGGACACTTACTTCGGGATCTTTTGCTTGCGGCAAAGTGCCCGGCCGAGCTAGCGGGTAGTGGCAGTTTCAACAATAAACTACATTGGGCTATTGCAGGGGCGGGGGTACCACCACACAGCTGAGTGGTTCAGGCACAAGAAAACGTTCCCGCACAACTTGCGTTTCACCATTTTTGTACGCCTGAGGTACCGGATTGTCGACTGCCTCTGCTGCAGATGCAGTGTCATATGATGGCAATGCAGTCCTGCACAACCAGGACTACTGCAAGTCCTTCAACACTTCCCAAAGCTGCTAACACCGCGGCCCCATATGGGTTGTTGTCAAAATGTTTGTTCTTGGAACTTGAATGCGGCTGTAGTTGCGTACCGCTTCCTCTGGCTAAGATTGGCTGTTGGCGGGCGACGCGAACTTTGGTAGGAATCTGTCCTGCTCTGCCAATGACAGGCCCATAAAACCACGACACAATTTCCGGCGCTGTTGACCTCTACGCCCGCTCGCTCGATGGAGGGATCGCGCTGCGTGCCGTAATTACTGCATGTAATAGCTGTCTCAGCCCTGATCAAGTATGCTTTGGCAGCAGCATGGCCCCTCGAAGGCTGTGCGTCACACGGATCCAGTCTCTTAATGCTGCTCCAGGATGTTGGATTGTGGTGAGTGATCAAGGTCCTCTGCGGCTTGGAAGCATGTGGCTGTTGCAAACCGAGTGCCGATCTTACTCTACCTGCGAAGATCGAGCTAACATTAAAAGTACGCTGAAGGCTGGGGATGACGAGACACAGCTGCACAAGAGCTTCACCTTGAGCATATACGGTTCAAAACATGCCTAGCGCGACTCTAGCGGTTTTCCTAGCGCCAACATGGGTAATAAGTGGCTCTACTTGCGTGCCGCCTCATAGCGAAAAGCAAAAAAGATGCTCCCTCAACGCATTAATATCAATCTTCATAACTCCACCGACACGCGAATATAGAACGCAGCCCATATCTGACCAAGGCACCAAGACAATCAGCAGCAGCTCTATCCCGGACATGTCCAAGTTGTCTTCTGCCGCGAGTGAAAGCCTGTGTTTGGGCACGGGTCCCCTGCCCCAGCCGCGAGATGCCATGATGTTTGCAGCTGGGAAGCGATTGAATCCGCATCTTCATCGCCATTGGCAAGAAGAAGGAGAGGATGTCCAGGGCGTTGTAAAAGCTGGCGCGAGACTGTGACATACGACGCGCAATCTAACCAGACTCATGACGCCGGCGTCTCGAGAGTGCCCCCCTATCCTGAAAGTGCCGGCAAACTGTCAGACTCTCTGATGTTTCAGAATGGCTGCAAAGGACCACGAAAGCCAGAGTGGATGAGGGAGTCAAAGAAACTCATCAAATCAGTTGATCGTTGTTACTGGCTGCCCCTGCGGGTCGCGGGGTGATGCTGGCAGCGCCAGACATCGCTCCACATGCCAAGGGATACTATGCGAGCATCAGCAGCCACAAGGGCATTAGCTGACCGTGAAGCATCATGAACCAGGCTGCATCTCCCAACCCTTCAAGTTTTGTGGCATGTCCTTGTGCCTGACAAGCACATGTCTGTCTCTCCTGCCTGCCTCGATCTCTCTCCAAGGGATTGGTTTCAAGCGAGTAACAGGGGCGGCGTTAAGAGTGGGCCCCAAGGTGGAGAGCGGGGGCGATGGGCCTCCTGTCTTACGTTGAATATCAAGCCCAACGGGTGCATAGGGCGAGGGACCTCTTTGCCGGCATGTCATTACCGTTTGACTGAGAGGCTTCACTGACGAAAGGCAATTTCCGCAAGGGACACACCGTATTGCCTGGTAAAGAATCGCAGACGATTGGGGCATCCATAAAACCGAAGTATGACCTGGCAGGCATCGCTTCCATGTCGAGGCAGCTGTCGGGTATGTCTCCGTATGGCATGTCTTCAAGCAGTACCAATCTAGCATCGCATTAGTCCCACTATCCATCAAGCAGCAATCGAGCTCGGAGGCCTCAAGGAAGAACAAGCAGTCCACAGAGAAGAGGGCCAGGTCGAGTCCAAACACTGTCCTGAGATCAGTTGTGGATCATAAATTACTGCCGAGGCAAGCTGTAGCCAACGGCAAAGTCAAACTTAAGCATTTCTTGAAGACCAGTCCGCTTCTGTGCTCTAACTTCCCTCGCTGATCGAGCTCTGTCGAGCATCGTGTCGTTGACTCCCAAGAATTGCTTCGGAATGACTGGCAACCAGGCGCCTAGGTCAAAGAGGCATCCAACCGTCCAATATCTCAGAGACAGGTGGCGGAGAACGGAATCACGGGGTCTCTCTACATTTCGGGAAGGAACTGCAAAGTCAAAGCCGTTCCAGCATCTGCTTGCCAAGCTGCTTGCCAAAATCACACAGGAAAGCCTTGGGCGAGGTGGGATCTTAATCTTCGGAATCCTGCCGAGCACGTCTTCCTCGGTATCTCCCTCGCTCCTTCCTTCCTTGCTTCCACACGCCCGGGGCTGTAGTCCAGCTCTCGCTAGACCCGCGCTGGGGCGATCACCCTGCCTCTTCCTTAAACGTAGAGAAAGAAGGGAAAGAAGGACTAATCCCGAAGAGATGCAACACCGCTTGAAATCAGACGCCGCATGGTTCGAAACATCTGCGTGCGAACAGCTCGGGCATCCTCATCGTGTGAGCAAGAACCACATCATCGGCCAAGCCGCACATTCTCGTAAATGCGCCCTCCACGTATGAGATCTGGATCTTCCAGGAACATCCTAGGAACCAAGGCGTAGCATCAGCATCCCGCAAGTTGTAAAGGCAAGGGCCGAGCTTGGAGAACGCTTGAGGACTTTTACCCGCTCTTGCCGTTCTTGTGCTTCGCCTCGATCTAGAACTGGCTCGACATTCTCACAACTTAGTAATGCTAGCTAGCCAGGAAACCTGAGGCAGGCGACACTATGCTGTGTCGCCAGGAAAGCTCCCATATCTCCCAAGTTCTGCTGTTCAGCCTGCATATTCATAGGGCCTAACATACTTCACTAAAAGATCCAGCCACGGTGCCAGACTTGTTTCTGAAGCCAGGTGCGCTTTCGCTGTCGAACCTTGCTTTTCAGGTCACGGTGCAAAGAGAAGTCACTGGCAAGGACAAATGTAGCCGAAGGCTTGCACGATGCATATGCTCTAGTGAGGGCATCCATCTTGAATCTGCAATCGGAATGCATTCATCACGCGGCACAAACCGACTGCCACACCCCACCCCATTCTGCACCACTCCACCCTTGCAAAGTCATTCCCAGTCGGTCCACGACATGGCATTGCTCCAAACAATCCCCAATCTTTCCCTTGACCCTCACAGGCAGTCAAGCCTAATCCGATCCCAGCCGTGCGAAGTCGACTTTCCACAGTGACACCAGGAACCCGTCCGCATAAATTCGACCCATACACCGCGGAACTCAATGCACATGATGGCAGGCCACATGCCCGACGTGTGACATGTGCGCGTGGCACACGACTCATGGTACGAAGTGGCGCAAGATGCATTGAAGCAAGTGGAAACTGCAATTGAACGCAGTGTTCGACGGGAGTGCTGTCTGTTCATATTCGATCATATCCGCAACCCCTGCACTTGTGCCACCTTGCACCACAACTTGCACTACACGGACTGGACGTTGTGTTATCGAAGCCTTCTCCCGGTGCCACTTCGCGCTGATCTCCCCCACCACCCAAAATGGGCATACGGAGCCTTGATCTTTGAATACCCCAATCGCGCGTGCCGCCATCAGAGATTCAGGGTCTTGGCGAAAGCACGAAGCTGCTGCAAGCCCAAAACCTGTTATAGTCGGGGTGCAATTGATTTTCCCAAAAAAACACCAAACCCCAGTCTCCGCTGTGGCAGTCTCAATGGCCGGGCAATTGACATGCACTTTTCACTGTCCACCCAGAAACCGGATCGGACCGCCTCAAGACTTGAGTTCCCCGATAAAACAAAAACGGTTTAATGCCAATGTAGCACACGTTCAAAAAAGGCTTCGCCATTCGTCAAGGCAAAGGTTATAATTCAACATGCTAGGTGGCAGGCGCACACACACACACACGCACATCGCACGTTGATACATCCCTGTATCAGGATTCGCGGTGCTCCGTTTCCGGAGCATGCAGTGGCCACGCACCAATAGACATGGAAATATGACACAGCCACACACATAGGCACATATACACACGCACACACACTTGTGCAATCCTCCCTTCGACTTGTCTTCCTCGAATCGTAAACCTCTACTTTCAGAGGTCAGTTCTTTAGCCACAAAGGTGGTTAAATAATTTTATAACAAGAACCACATCGACATGCCAGGTTTTTGGCTTGACCTGGTTGCCATTTTCTGTGCAAGTACGTCAGTTCCGCGTCCGGAACTGATATCACGAGCAGTGGATAGGTGTCTTCGTTGGCACCTGACCTATCCAAGCTACAGGTGCCCCTGCGTTTTTGTCTGGCAAAGCTTTGTCCGATTGCAATGCCTTGGCAACAGGGTTCCGCCCCCACCCACCCCCACCCCCACACACACACGCACACACACACACACACTGTCAACTCTTAACCTTGCGCTTCTCTCACTGATATC
The DNA here is from genome assembly GCA_003297005.1 of Symbiodinium sp. clade A Y106. Classification (NCBI taxonomy): domain Eukaryota; class Dinophyceae; order Suessiales; family Symbiodiniaceae; genus Symbiodinium; species Symbiodinium sp. clade A. Next base: position 80,604 of record BGNK01001939.1, read on the forward strand.
GATATCTGTACAAAGCAGGTACACAGAGCTGGCCAAGCGCTGCTTCCCATGAGATCAAGTAGCTTCGTTCGACGTGGTCCCTGATCTCATGCCACGTCCCCCTGCTCTACCTTTAACACTCAGCACTCGAATGGTCTACAATCCTTGGTCACAGGAGTTACACACACACACACACTGGCTCGACACGAACTGATGCTGAGGAAGACTGACAGACCCAGACCGAGACGACCAAGACAACATGTATCAGATTGCGGCAAACATGCAGGCAGTCACTCTAGTTTTGGTTACTCCAGTGCCGCAGGGGGCCCACTGGCTAATCCGAAAGCAGGGTACACAGTGATGATCGGCCACTGCATCCACTCCAGTGATTTGGCTTCGTTGGGCAAGGCTTATCACTGGAGCCCTTGCCCCCCCTGCACTACAAAGAAATCGGTTTCAGTCTACTTCTTCAGAAATGCTCACTCGGTCACCATGTTCAGGCGTGTACACACACACACACGCACGCACACCCCTCGCAACCATCTCGGTACATCTGAAATTGGGGCTGTGAATCAGACCGCAAACGTGCAGAAAACTGTGTACGGCAGCTACACTGCGCTCTACAAATCTTTGCACTTTGCGACTCGACCGCAACGACATGATCCACACTATCGCTCTTCTTCTTTCTCCACTCAGCCAAAGGGTAACGAGCAACGCGTATGACTTTAGCTAGCCCGCGCCATGGTCCTTTGGTCGGAGTGAAAGTTAAAGCTCCGATGAGGCCGTTGTCGGGGCATCTCCGAATTTTTCTACCGGTCTAACTGGGAAGGCCACCCCCTCCCCCGCGTAAGTGTGCTCCCACTTTGGAGTGGAGTGAAAGGAGCTGTGGATGGCGGCAGTCTGACTTGCGAAGCAGCAACATCACCATACGTCATGCCAAAAGAGGGTCCGGCTAGGCCTTCCGGTGGCGGCAGCCGTAGCAGCAGTGTCAGCAGCAACAGAAGCAGGAGCAGGAGTAGTCGCAGTAGAGTGTAGTAGTAGTAGCAGCAGCAGCAGCAGGAGTAGTAGTAGTAGTAGTGGTACTAGTAGTGGTAGTAGTAGTAGTAGTAGTGGTACTAGTAGTGGTACTAGTAGTGGTACTATAGTAGTAGTAGCAGCAGTAGTAGTAAGTAGTAGTTAGTAGTTAGTAGTTAGTAGTAGTAGAAGTAGTAGTAGATCGTCGTCGCCACCGTCTCTCTCTTAACGCCTCTTGCTTGCTTGCTCGCTCGCTCGCTTGCTTGCTTGTTAGGCGTGTGTGGGGTTAGGAGCTGGAAAACCCCTTCCCCCTGCGCACCAGTCGCTATGCCAGTGTTCGAGTTCGGGTCGGCGGGAAGCAATTCCCAGTGAAAGCTTTGCGTTGCTAGGGGTTAGAGCTGGGGGCAGTCCACCTGGCCACCCCAGCCCGCACTGCAGCGCAACCCCGTCCTCCAGTGAACGCCTCTCTTCTTCTTCTTCCACACGGGCCAAGAGGGGCGGTTACCACCCCTCCGCGCACTAGCGCGCGCTGTGTATAGTGGCTGTACGACGAGCGGGGTGAAAGTGCGAGGCTTGGACGAGTGGGCCCCCTTTATGTACCGAGAACCTCCCTGAACACTAAAACCCTGACCACCAGCACAGCTCACTTGCCCCCGGCAATGGGCGAGATGTCTCGCTCTACCGTAGATCGCGTAAGCAAAAGTGACAGTTACAGTGAACGCCTCTCTCTCTTTCTCTCTCTTCCATCGGGTTCGAGGGACGTGTTAAGTCCCTCGGTCCAGGGGACCCCCCTGTTTCTCTTTGCTCGGGGGCATGGGGGCAGTCCTCCCTCCCCGCTCGGTTGAGCGTTCCCATCCACCATACTGTGTCAAGGAAGCTGAGCGGGTGCCCTTATGTTCGAACAAGAGAATGACTCCGAACCAACTGCAAAGGGCGTGTGCCCATGCTGAACTAGTTTTCTTTGCTTTGCTTTTCTCTGGGGTATGAGCCACAGACAGTCCCTGTGGCCCGCTCGCGGGTCTCAAAGGGCTCGGCTGTATATCAAGAGGTGCCCTGAAAACGCAGTCCCCCGTATGGGGAGTTTGTTTGCTGGCACCAGCAAATGTCCTGATGTTGTTCGGACAGTTGTAAAAGGGAGTGTGTGCAAGAGGGGAAAAGCAGGCCTGAATTTTCGGCCTTGCAAGTCTTATGCCTGCTACTGGCACACCATTCTGGGGTACGAGAAGAGTTGAGCAGGTGCCCCGCAACACAAATTAAAGAAGGTTAGATGGTTTCAGAAAGACGCGTGTTCTTTTCTCACCAGCTGTAGTAGGGTGGTGCACGGATCCGGGGTTTCCCGGTACAGTATGTTTGCAGAGGTGTACGATCCTGTACTGGTCCAAAACTCGCAGCCACGCGTGCCCTGCCATTCAGTTTGTGCTCACTTTGTCCATGTTCTTTGCGCCCGCTTGTCCATCTTGATGGCGGTCCTCATCATCTGTTGTGCGAGTCCCCCAGCTTGGCTGTTGGCGCGCCTCTCTGTGCTCGGTGGCGCCGCAGGTTCTGCCGGCCGTGTGGTTCCTGGCACCCAGCCAGGTCGCTGAGGTGCCACACTTGGTCCCCCACTGGTCTCGTTGGGTTCCCAGTCGCCGTGGGTCTCCACGGCCCTGCGCTGTGCCACCGCTTGTGCGCGGCTCTGCGACTGCAGCTCCAACTTTGTGCGGGTCCAGTCCACGGAAGGGTGCCGCCTGGCTCGCTTGCTTGTGGTGGGTGCCCTGCCTGGAGGGTTCTCCTTCGGCTTCTTGGACTTCTGCACGGCCTTCTTTTCCTTGTGTTCATCTTCGCTTTGCCAGTCCATGATGGCCCAGAAAGCATCATCGGACTCTTTGTGGCCCGTGCACCTTGCCAGCCTCTGCAGAGGGTGCCCTGCTGGCATTCCGTCCTCTCTGGTCCCCTTGGTCTTTTTGGTGTCTGCTGGGGTTGTACTCGAGCTCGAGCTTGACGACGAGGAAGGGGAGGGGGCCTTTCTTTTCGCTGTGTTCGGGCGGTGCTTCGTAGGTGTCGCCCTTGACTTCGGCGTGGTGTGCTGTGGTTTCCGAGGTCTCGCTGCCACTGTCTTGCGGGTCCCCGAGGTGTTGGCGTGTACCTTTGCGGCTGTACTCTTCAGTCCGGCAGATGTTGTGGCTTGTCCCAGGTCGCGTTGCCTGGTGAAGTTCTCCAAGATGCCCTTGGTCTTCTCGTCGGGGGGGGTTGCCGTCGCCGCTTCTTTACGGAGCTTTCTTGCGGCTCCGCCCTGGGCCGAACTACCGTAGAGCACGCAGTCGGGCGCCTGCCTGTCGTGCCCCCAATGTTTGCCTCCTGCTCCTGGGCCTGGTCCCAAAAGGCATCGCGGGCAATTGCGTGGGCCATTGTGACTATGAGGGGCTGTTGTTTGCCCCGCGGTGGGGCTTTCTCGGGTGTCCCCTCTTCTGGGGTTGTTCCTCGTAGTTTGTGGATCTCACTATCACGTACATTCCCGTGTTGGTGTCCCCTGTCCAGGTCCCCGTGCACTCCGCCTACCTGCCCTCGGGGAGAGGTGGACGGTCGGCGACTTCTCGTGCGTCTCGAGCAGCGGGACCACGATTTCCTCCTGGTTCACCGGGATTATCTTGGGTTCCTCGTGGAAATGGCATGCTGCCCCTTCCTACTGCTGGGCCACCCTTCGTGTTGCCACCAGGTTCTCTCCGGGTGACAGCCACAAAGGTGGCGAACACAGAAGGGGCCAGGGTCAGAAAAGGTCTTTGCGCGGTCCTTCAACGGGCCCTCGTGAGCCAAACACTTCGGCGCCCACAAGAAATCCGACCCCACTCCCGGCTTTCCAACTCGAGTGAGGCTCCAGGTTCGAGGCAAAAACACGCAAATGCCCCGTGTGATGGACACTTGCAGGCTATTTGACATGCCCTCCCCCGCCTAAGACACTTGCAGGAAGCACACGTCAAATAGACGCTGAAATTTTCGCGGGCCCCGCAGATGCACATGGCACAGCAGGCCGAGGTTAGAACAAATGCAGCCGGCGCAGGACGCTTGGGGCGCGGAGCGCGCTAAGGGCGCCGAGGGCGCGGAGGGCGCCGAGGGCGCCGAGGGCGCGGAGGGCGCTGAGGGCGCTGAGGGCGCGCGGAGGGCGCTGAGGGCGCGCGGAGCGCGCTGAGGGCGCGGGCAGAAGGCGATGAGGGCGCTGAGGGCGCGGAGGGCGCTGCAGGGCGCTCCCAGAGAGCCCAATACCCCTTAATTAAGGAATATGGCTTAAATTATATAGGGCTTCATATTATGATTTAAGCTATATTCCTTAATTAAGGGGTATTGGATGGATGATGGTATTGGGCTCTCTAGGCTGAGGGCGCTGAGGGCGCGGAGCGCTGAAAGCGCTGAGGGCGCTGAGGGCGCAAGGGCGCTGAGGGCGCTGAGGGCGCGGAGGGCGCGGAGGGCGCTGAGGGCGGAGAGCGCTGAGGGTGGTGAGGGCGCTGCTCTCGAGGGCGCTGAGGGCGCCGAGGTGCTCCCAGGGAGCCCTATACCCCTTATAATAATGGAATATGGCTTAGATGAAAGAGGGCTTCACATTGTCATATATTATGATGTAAGCTATATTCGTTAATTTTAAAGGGTATTGGGCTCTCTGGGCTGAGGACGCGGAGGGCAAGCCATGCAGGTCTTAGACTCGACGTCATCGTTCCGATTGCTTCGGCCCGCGTTGTGAAGTCCGGGGTTCACGGGCTCCTGGCGCCTCCATGGCCCTGGCATAATGCAATCTAATATTATCACAGCATCCATCAACCCTATATGATGACGTTCCATGGTCTGACGCAGCATGAACTCCCATGTNGGGTTCACGGGCTCCTGGCGCCTCCATGGCCCTGGCATAATGCAATCTAATATTATCACAGCATCCATCAACCCTATATGATGACGTTCCATGGTCTGACGCAGCATGAACTCCCATGTGTAATATCCATGGCCCATCCATATAATGCATGGCACGGCGTACATGCTCTGCAATGCACTGTGAGTTCACAGCATCCATCATGGCCCAAACATATTATATAATGAAGTGCATGGTCGAATGCATGCATTCACAGCATCCATGACCCAGGCAGATATTGACGTGCGTGGTTGATGGGTTGTGAGTTCACAGCCATGGCCCAATCACAATGGCGTGCATGGTCAAAANTGCATGGTCGAATGCATGCATTCACAGCATCCATGACCCAGGCAGATATTGACGTGCGTGGTTGATGGGTTGTGAGTTCACAGCCATGGCCCAATCACAATGGCGTGCATGGTCAAAAAGCGTTAAGAGCTCACTGCATCTATGTTGTCCACACGTATGCACATGGTGTATAATTTATATTTCGAGGTCACCATAATAATGGATGACGTGTATTCTGAATTCCATCGCGCAACCCAACTACAGCGAAGCCACATGTAGCGCCGCTGCTACATATAAGGGCTCAGCGCCCACTTCTTGAAGCAGTACTTGGGGCTTGAAAACATAGCTGCCGAAGTGGTGGCGTCCCAGGCTGCGCCTGTGGAACCTGGATGAGTCAGCACCGATTGTGCAATTTTGGTTCGGCGAAGTTTGCTGTCCCTGCCAACATTTTCTGCGCTTCGCATCTCAAATTTAGTGATGCTGCAAAAATGCAACCTACCTTGAGCCATGTCCCCCAGCGTCTGCTCGCACGTAGTTTTGGGCAAACGGCACGGCCCAAGGCTTCCCCCAAGTGCTTACAGGATTCCAGACTACGCCCCGCATTCNCCCCAGCGTCTGCTCGCACGTAGTTTTGGGCAAACGGCACGGCCCAAGGCTTCCCCCAAGTGCTTACAGGATTCCAGACTACGCCCCGCATTCGTCACTCAAATGCTGGAAGGTTTTTTGGACCACGGCCCACATGGCTTTCTACGGGTTCGGGACCGCGACCAGAATGCTTTCCCACGTACTGGCACGTCCAAACATATTTTCGCCCGAGTATACTGGCGGGATTCAGAAGCACGGCGCTTTGCTTCCCCATAGCTGGATTCGGGAGGCCCCGCTCAAAGGTTTGGAAGGTGGCGACTTTGGGATTTAGCGCCAAGCGTCCAAGGCACCCNACGTTCCATGGTCTGACGCAGCATGAACTCCCATGTATAATATCCATGGCCCATCCATATAATGCATGGCATGGCGTACATGCTCTGCAATGCACTGTGAGTTCACAGCATCCATCATGCATGGCCCAAACATATTATATAATGATGTGCATGGTCGAATGCATGCATTCACAGCATCCATGACCCAGGCAGATATTGACGTGCGTGGTTGATGGGTTGTGAGTTCACAGCCATGGCCCAATCACAATGGCGTGCATGGTCAAAANTGCATGGTCGAATGCATGCATTCACAGCATCCATGACCCAGGCAGATATTGACGTGCGTGGTTGATGGGTTGTGAGTTCACAGCCATGGCCCAATCACAATGGCGTGCATGGTCAAAAAAGCGTTAAGAGCTCACTGCATCTATTTTGTCCACACGTATGCACATGGTGTATAATTTATATTTCTGGGTCACCATAATAATGGATGACGTGTATTCTGAATTCCATCGCGCAACCCAACTACAGCGAAGCCACATGTAGCGTCGCTGCTACATATAAGGGCTCAGCGCCCACTTCTTGAAGCAGTACTTGGGGCTTGAAAACATAGCTGCCGAAGTGGTGGAGTCCCAGGCTGCGCCTGTGGAACCTGGATGAGTCAGCACCGATTGTGCAATTTTGGTTCGGCGAAGTTTGCTGTCCCTGCCAACATTTTCTGCGCTTCGCATCTCAAATTTAGTGATGCNCCCCAGCGTCTGCTCGCACGTAGTTTTGGGCAAACGGCACGGCCCAAGGCTTCCCCCAAGTGCTTACAGGATTCCAGACTACGCCCCGCATTCGTCACTCAAATGCTGGAAGGTTTTTTTGGACCACGGCCCACATGGCTTTCTACGGGTTCGGGACCGCGACCAGAATGCTTTCCCACGTGCTGGCACGTCCAAACATATTTTCGCCCGAGTATACTGGCGGGATTCAATGGATTCAGAAGCACGGCGCTTTGCTTCCCCATAGCTGGATTCGGGAGGTTCCGCTCAAAGGTTTGGAAGGTGGCGACTTTGGGATTTATAAAGGAAAAAACACTACTGCGTCAAATGGACGCCAAGCGTCCAAGGCACCCCCACCCCCCCCAGGGCGCTCGAAGCCGCCCGAAGAAGGAAACGGGAAAGAGGAAAGCAGGCCTTACGCTCATTATATCCCTATTCACGCCCCTAACATACGGGCCCTAATAATTAGAATAGGGTCAGGGAACCAGAAGGAATACTGGGTATTAAGGGCGGCTTCTACAGCACAATGAGCCTGGATTCGTTAAGCCGGCCATCTCCCGACCTTTCAATATCTCTTAATAATGAAGGGATTATACCTGAACATCATCTTAGGGGTCCTACTGTAACTTAAGATATAGTCGGCAGAATCCTTAATGAAGGAATTATACCCTAAACCATATCAGGGGCCCTACTATACTTTATGGTATATTCCTTACAGTAACTAAGGACCCAAAACCCTGAATCCCTATAGATCCCTTATAGAGCCCTTTAAGGAAGCCTTTAAATTCGTCTGGATAAAATCCCTAAACCCTAAACCCCTACGGATGTCTGTGAAGCGCTGGAGGTTGCGCTGCTTGGCAGACGAAGACCGTGCCAGGCTCCATCGCCGTTCGGGGCCCCGGCGGTTTCTGCGAATTCCGAGGGCTGAAACGATATTCAGGGTTTGAGATTTTAAAAAGGGGGGCCTTAATAATTACCTATACTATTCTGGTGGTTCAGTATTATTATAATTATAGTATGATGGGCCCCAAAGCCCTATTCTAATTGTCGAGGCCCCTATATTATTCAGGGTTTAAGAGTTTAGGGGTTCAGGGTATACCTTAACCTCAAATAACCTACCTTTTTAAGGACATATAGAAGGAAATCATACTAAGGAGCCTTAAAAACGCAGGTTATTTGGGGTTAAGGTAGGGTTTAGGGGTATAGGGTGAAAGGTTGAGGGCCAAGTCTAGGGTTGAAATTGGTTCAGCGGTTACGAGGTCGGAATACTGACTGGTAATGGTTTAGGGTTTAGGGTTTAGGGTTCAGGCTTTAGGGTTTAGAGCTTAGGTAATGAATATCCCCTGATCGTCCGCGTATACAGGGTCATAAAGGAACATGCACCGTAACCCTATTCTGCTTATATTGTTGTTGATGATAATTGCGCTGATTGTTATCGTAATTACGTTCATCACCATAGAAATACTCTTGATGATGACTATGAGGCTGAGGAAGCAGGTTCTTATTCTTATGACAGATAACTGTTGTGAGTCCAAGTTGTGAGTCTTATTCAAGCGGTGGCTACTGTTAGTTAAGCTTGTCCGAAACCCTAAACTCTAAACCCTAAACTCTAAGCCCTAAACCCCAAACCATTACTACTCTATTGCTACTATTCAGGGCCCTTATATGAGCTGTTGAAGAGCCCAAGGGCCAAAAGGGGCTCCTTTTGGTTGCCGTTGGCGTCGCTCCGCATCTGCGACCTTGTCGCAAATGCCGGTGCCCTCGTTCTTAGGAGAAGTAGTTCGGGTTTCAGTTTAAGGGTTTAGGCTTTAGGACTTAGAAAATGTATGCGGGTTTCTTAAAAGCAGTGGCCGCCTTATTTGGAGGTTCCCTGTAACAAGGAACTACCAAAAGCACCATCACCTTCTTCAGTCATCCGCATCACTACCATTGCGAAAAATACTGTCGTCAAGGTCATCATTATTCAGAAGTATTTCCAGCCCAGTCCTATCCATCGTCCTGGTGCTGATCGGCAGTGAACTAGAAGCCCGAGAGCCTTAAGTCCACAAGCGCCCAAAGCTCCCTCTCCTTCTGGTTCAGGGCTTAGGGAATCTTAGAACCTTCTGTGCTGAGGTATGGATCGAGCAGTCTCAACCAACTGCACGCCGCGACCCCATGAACTATTGCAGAAACTGGAGAAGCCCTGGGTTCTTCTTGTGGGAAAGCATATGGATCCTGCTTTGTTCGGGGTTTCGGACAGTTTTTCACCACGTTCCTACGTTAGCAGAGGGCTGGAAGGACCAGGCCACCAAACCCTTTTGCCATCAGTCGTGAACACTGGGGCCGCAACTTCAGGCTTTGTTGTTCCACTGCTTCATGTTGGGGCGACCTCGTTTGATGCAACTCCTCTGAGGCGGATTGGAGGAGCTTGTGGGAATCAGGGGATGCTTTTTTGCGGGGCTTGTTTCGCGGAGATCCTATCACTTGAGGAGAGGGGGGGCAACCACTGTAGCAGAGGTGGCGGTGGTGGTGATGGTCGTCTTCGCAACAGCGATAGCAGAGCTGTTGCTGCAGGAGCCACTATCACCACGACCAGGCGATGACGGCGAGCACGACGACGACGAAGACGACAACGACCATGACGACGATGACGACGACACCGACCGACGACGATGACGACAATGACCGCGACCACCCTTTCTCGAAATCTGTCGCTGACTGTCTGAAGTTTAGGACGTAGGCTCTGCGGGTTTCAGGTGCAGGACTTAACTCCTTCGGAAGGTGCATCTGCGTTCGGTGGGAGTCTTCCGACAACAGCTGTTATCAGGCCTTTCTGCCGGGGCCTGGTCAGAGGCTGGATGTCTTCATAGAGGGATCAAGCACTGATCGCCGGCCCTAACCTTGAAGACGAAAGCGTTCTAGAATATCCTAGACCCGAAATGCTAAATCCTATAGAGACTGGGATCATATTGCAGACCACATCCACTTCTTCTAAGCCCTAAACTCTGAGGCCAAGCCCCATACCCCAAACCCTAGACCCTGAACCCAAACCCAGAACCCCAAGCCCTAAACCCTGAGCCCTTAGCCCCAACACTCACTCTGAGGCCGCTGGTGCTTGGTCGGATGCTCACGCACCTACCTGTCGACGAGGCCCCAGTCTTATAAGGGTACTTTAGAACAATTTTCAATGTGTGTTTGCTGTAGCCCCTGATTCTGTGTTTTTGGTTACTGTCATGGTGACTGGAATCCCTAAGTTTCTAATTTTGGATACTTTTCTCCCTAAGAGACAGCTAAAAATTCTAGTTTTTGCAAGGGTACCAAGTTCAGTACACTCAGTTGGGTGAGGTCCCCGAGCAACAAGAACGAACAGTTCGCTTTCGTGTTCTTTGGTTTTGTATTTTTAGCATAAGAAAGCTGCCAGGGAGTATTCAGCATTTTTTGTTTGCGTTATGAAGGATGCATAAGGTCGAGGTTTGTGGTTTTGAGTTTAGGGCCAACGAGAGGAACAGAGCACTCGGGTAACCCCCATGCCCACAACCCAAAACGGTCTACCTCAAATTTCCCTCAAATCCTCGCATGCCCTGAACCCTGAAACGCAGCCCCTTGATCAGGTATTCGAGCTTTGCTTTGGATGTCTCGTGTCGAAGGGTTCTGAAAGAGTTTCTATGGAGGGTTCATGGATCAGGGTTTCGACATAAGGGTACTACAAGGGCTCAACAGCTCTAGGATTAGGTTTCCGATTGACGATGAGGGCTTTAGGGCTCAGTGTTTGCGGTTTAAGCTTGGAGTGGGTCTGGGGTGTCTTCAACCCTAAACCCTATAACCCTATAAACCCTGAGCCCTATAAACCCCAATCGAAATATTTTGAAGTACCCAGCGGACGTAGCTCTTTGACTAGTAACCGTTAGTAACCACTGGACAATGAGGTTCTTCATTTTTCCGCCCATGCCCCAAGCGGGTTTAGGGTTCAGGGTTTGCCCCAAGGAGCCCAAAATCCAAAGCACTAAATGCTGGTTTAGGGTTTAGGGTTTACCCTCTACGCCTAGACTCGTCTATATGTACCTATGGGGGCTCGCTGGTCATTCAGGAGGAAGCAAAGACCATGACTATGCTAAAAGGGCACGGCTTCCCGCTTCCTTGAAGTCAATGTGGGGTTCTGCTACGTCAACCCTTACTATATTGCGGTTTAGGGTTTAGGGTTTAGGGTCACATCCTAAACCCTTGCTGAGCCTCAAGTCCTAGCTGAATAGTTGAATCGCTTAGATTCTCCTGTTATCTCCCGAAGCCGGAAGCGCTGCCAGGTGAAGGCCATTGAGAAGTGGGTGGTGGACGAAGGGGTTGGGAGCCCCGGAGGGTTGGGTTTCTGGATTTATAGTGAACCCCGAAAGTTGGAACATAGATTTAGGACGATTCTTGCTGGGATTCCCTAGACTTTACTGTAAGGGCACGAGGATAATGATGATCCAACTTTCTGCCTTCTACTGTAGGGTTCTGGATTTGGGGCATGGGGTGTTAGATTTCCAGGTTTAGGCTCAGGGGGGTTTAATTAAAGGATCATGGGACTTAGTAAGTAGGTTATACTTGGGGTTCTAAGTCCCCTAAGTGGGGTTATCCTAATTATAACCTACTTATAACCTTACTTACTAAGTCCCATGAGCCTTTAAGTAGGAGGGTAGCATTTAAGGTCGGTGGGGGTTCAGGAAAGAGCGTCGGGTGTGGCTTAAGTGCTGCGGTTTGGGGTTCAGCGTTTAGGAGAATCATAGGGGCCCTTAGGGGGGTAGGGGGGGGGGTAGGGGGCCAATGCCCATAATAAGGACCCCAATAAGGCCTATCTAAGGAAGTATAGTCCCCTACCCCCCTCCCCCCTACCCCCCTAAGGGTCCTTATGAGGAGAAGGTTGTCTGGTCTGGGGTTTAGGGTTTAGGGTTTAGGGTTTAGGGTTTAGGGTTCGATCTTTAGGATGCGCCGGCTCGGGGTGTCGATCAGGGGCGTGTGGTTCAGGTTGTTTGGCGAGATGTGTATGATTTCGGATTCACTAAACCTACTGTCATGCCAGGCGTTTGGCATGACGATGGCTTTTCTTCCCCTTACCTTTTCTAGCATTCTTACTGCAGAAATGTATGCAACAGATTTAATACGACAATTAGTTTTGAGCTGGTCATCAATGTCAGCGTGCCGCTGCAACTATACTGAATTTCACTGTAGAGGCCCTTTCGTGTTCTTGGTTTGAGGTCTCCGTCTAAACGCTGTTTTTGGTTTCAAATCCCCATTGCTAGGCATTGCCGCCTCCGGCCGCAGCGCGGCTTTTCGGTGCGCTGATTGGCGCCCAGAAGGCAGCGAAGGGTGGTCGAATACGACTCTAGGGCTGTAGGGATTCAGGGCTTTCTTCGGCCAAGGGCCTAGGGCATTTCAGCTTGGGGTTTAAACACGTGTCCAAGGTTTGCGGGCGAAGCCGTCAGCCTTATAGTCCCCAAGTAGCCAAAGCCCAAAGGTTCCATCCGGTTGGGTTGCAGGCTCCCCGGGTGAGGGTTAGGACTTTAGGACTTGAGTGTTTTGGTCTAGGACCTTAGGACTTGAGTGTTTCAGGGTCAGTGCTAGCCTCGGGGTTGGGGGTGGTGGCTTTGGGATTCTAGGGATGATGAAGCACTGAGCACAGGATTGAAGGCTTTTGCGCGTTGGGGCCGAGGACGTAGGATGTGAGTCAGCCCTACAGGGCTTTCTAAGCAATTGTTGGAAACCCTGAGCCCGACACCCTAAACCAACATGATTCCCTAAATCCTAAACTCGAGAAATCCTTACATAACCCTTGGACGACCCCGAAATATGTGGAACCGCTATAGGAACCCTAATGCTCCTCCTCCAGAAGCACTGAACTGGAACAGAGCTGCTCACGTCCTGTAAGGTTTAGTGAAATATCGGAGCCTTAACTCATGGAAAAGGGCTTTATGTAGGAACTAAGTCGGACTCACGGGATATGATTGCAAATCATTCAGATCTCTAACCTAGCTGGGCAGCCTCAGACCTCTATATTCATTATGGGTTAAAGTGAACCCCAGAAAGTTGGAACATGGATCTAGGATGACTGATGCCGGGATCCCCTCTACCTTACCTTCAGGGCATGAGGAGAATGCTGTTCCAACTTTCTGGCTCTACTACCGCATGTATTATAGGGTTAAGAAGTTCAATTTAAGGTGCCAGTTGCCATGATAGCCCTGAGCCCTAAACCCTAAACCCTAAGTTGCCTGTTGCAATTCTAGGCTTAAAAGTATGGGCCCCTAATATGGCATGATTTCAACCGTTGAGCAATGATAACGATCTATGGTGACTCATACTTAAAGGCTCATGGGACTTAGTAAGTAAGGTTATAAGTAGGTTATAATTAGGATAACCCCACTTAGGGGACTTAGAACCCCAATTATAACCTACTTACTAAGTCCCATGATCCTTTAAGTAGGGTTTCCTTGTCGCGGTAGCTTAAACTCAGTTCCTTAAACCCCAAACCCCAGGTTCAAAACCCGAAGCCCTAAACCTTTAGCACAACAACCTGGACCTAAACCCTAAACCCCTCAACCCCTAAACCCCTAAACCCTATAGACCCTAAACCCCTAAACCTTAAACCTTAAACCCAAAACCTCTGAACCCTAAACCCCTATAGACCCTAAACCCCCAAACCTTAAAAACCCTAAACCTCTGAAATCCCCTGAACCCTAAACTGCAAACAAGAACCCAAGGTTAGGGGTTGACACTCTTGGGTTCGCACTTCGCGGCAGGCGGGAGGATTTCTCCAAGATGCCGGGAGCCCTGGGCGCAGGGTTTAGGGTATTTAGGTTATTTAGGGTTTACGGCTTAGGGTTTAGGGGTTTAGGGGTTTAGAGGTTTAGGGGTTTAGGGGTTTAGGGTTCAGGGTTTAGGGTTTAGGGATTTAGGGTTTGGGGGCTTTTTGCCTTTGTTTCTGTCGGTCTTTTGGGGTTTGTCTACCTGTTCCTTCGGTTTTTCCATAAGATGCCCGACGTCCCAATGAACCAGGTATCGGTTTTGAGATACTTTCCAACCTCCCCTATTGTTCAAACAGAGGGAGCAATGCTTTTATTTTGGGGACTGTTGAAATCGACACCTAGCAACTTTTGAACCTACAACTCCCAGATTTCGCAGGTGCTCCTCGACCAGAGGCCCCGAAGTTATTCTATTCAGGAGGGCTTAGAGCTTGCGGTGTAGGGTTTAGGGTTTAGGGTTTAGGTACGTAGTTGTCGGGCTTTGTTCAATACAAGATGCACAACCCTTAGACCCGAAACCCTAAACCACAAACGTGAGGACGACCCCCTTAGTAAGTAAGGTTTTAAGTACCTTAAATGGGATTATAAGTGGTTAGAAGTATAGTTACCTTATTCATAGCCCCAGTTACTAAGTCCCATGATCCCTCAAGTATACTCTCCAGCATCTATATAGTGTGTGGGATCTAGGGTCTACTTCTCAGAAACTAGGATTCAGGGATGCGGGTTTTAGGTTTAGGGTTTTCGTGCCAAGCCCTTAATTAAACTCCCCGAGCCTTGAAGCCATAGGTCCAAAATTCAAATCTCGAATACTGGGACAGCTGTGTTTCACGTGCTCCAACATGTTTCGGGCAGACTTGTCAAAACAGGATTCCGTCATGGAGTCGCCAGTTGTGCAGCACATGGTCTTGACAGCACAAGCATTTGCAAATCGCGACCTTTGGCAGGGCATTCTGTGTGGAGCCAACAACACACCGGTTTGACTTCCCCTCGACCTGCAAGTTCAGGTTCGAATCCGCGGACAACCTCATGAGGTATATAACTGTTGTGTATGGCCAGGACGGTATGAAGTCACATGCATCCCTGCCTCAGCCGCGCTGGAGGCTGTTATGCAGTTGGTTTCCATGGGTCAGGCGACCCTGGAGGCGAAGATCCAAGAGCTGCAGGAAGAGCAGAAGGCCAACAGGGCTGCTTTGGCAGAGCTGCAAGGCCCGGTCGGCGCGGCGATCTGTGCAGAAGGTCGCACCCGGCCAGAAGTTTCGGGCCTTATCGGACAATTCCGAAGTCGCCACAAAAAGCAAACACGAGAAAAGGCAAGAAAGCATCCGCGACGAAGACACCGCGGATGTCTCAGATGGAAGCGCTTTGGAGGTTTGGTGTTGAGGAGATCTAGGTCTTAGGGTTTGGCGCCCAGGGTTTACGTGGGGCTTTGGGTTGAGGTTGGGGGTTCCCCAGAGGTCAAGTATGGTTACTTAAAGGATCATGGGACTTAGTAAGTAGTAGGTTATACTTGGGGTTATGAGTCCCCTAAGTGGGGTTATCCTAATTATAACCTACTTATAACCTTACTTACTAAGTCCCATGACCCTTTCAGTACCCTAAGTATAGCCCAAGTTCTATGTCTCATGATCCTTTAAAAGACCTCAATCTGAAACTCCACCCCAACACCCTTGACCCTAAACCGCGCAAGCTGCAAGTACACCACCAGACCCCCCAAACCTCAAGACTGTTAGCTTTCCATCTGGGGGTTTCCGAAAACAGGGGACCCTAATATAGTACCCTAAATAGTAGGATTCTTTTTTTTAAGAGCCCCAAAATAAGGTATCCCGATACCCCTAATTTTCGGAAACTCCCATCTGAGACAATCACCAAAGCCCAACTCTGAACCGTCAGCATAAACTGAGCTTTGGAGTACCATACTTTATTATTTATTTTCTTAAAGGAACCATTCTGAAATAAAAGTATATACTGTTTTCTCCCTGGTTACTTAAAAGTCCAGTAAAGCTACTTACGAGCCTTACTTGTACGAACTGAGTCGGCAACTTTGAATAGTTTTACTAACCTTTAACGCTCTTGGGGATACCTATAGTCTTACCGTGATTAACAGTGGTCCATCTTTCTGCCACGGAACTCAGAAACTAGGGCTACCCCGAAACCCTACAACCCTAAACCCTAAACCCTAAACCCTACCATCACACCAAGGCTGCAGATGGGCTTTACCTCAGTGCGGAGGATCTTTGGGTGCTCTGGCCGACGGTTTTATGAGGCTGTTAAGGGTTTAGGGTTTAGGGTTGTAGGGTTTAGGGTTTAGGGTTGTAGGGTTTAGGGTTTAGGGTTGGTTCTATCGCAATTGGGGTTTGGGTTGCTAGGGTTTGGGGCTTGGGTTGTTTTGGTTTAGGGTTCAGGGTTTAGGGCTTAGGTTTCATAGGCTTTAAATGAGGAACCCCTGCAACAGTATAGGTATTTATTGAGGCCCCTATATCAGGTTTCCTGAGTCTGTTGTTTCGATCGCATATGGGGTTTGGGTTGGCAGGGCTTTTTTTTTATGTTTCATAGGCTTTATCCGGCTTGTAGGGTTTATAGGGCTTACAGTGCTTATGGCTTAGGCTTTTTAGAGGTTTTCGGATATCTTTTCGCTTCGTGATGTGGAGTTGAGAAGAAGTTGTACGTTTAGGCTTGGGTGGAATTCCTAAATCCTATACTTCTAAACGCTACACCCCATTCAAGTTCACAGTTTCGGGCTCCCCTTATCAAGTGTATGGTGCGAACCCCGCCGATGTGAAGAACCAAGGACCCAAGTTAAAGAGAGAAGCCTAAGATTCTAAACCCCGAAACCTGAACGCCAAACCACGCACACATAACAAAAGCTAGAGAAACCTAAACCATGAACGCAGCCCCCATTCTCGTAGCTGAAAGGTGTCATCACAACACGAAACCTAAAGCCAACCACGCATGAATCCACCAATGAACCCGGGTTTAGGGTTTCAGGTTGAGTGGCTCATAGGTAAGGTCTACTTAAAGGATCATGGGACTTAGTAAGTATGCTATAATTGGGGTTATAAGTCCCCTACGTGGGGTTATCCTAATTATAACCCCACTTATAACCTACTTACTAAGTCCCATGATCCTTCAAGTTAGCGTACTCTGAGCGACCTTTTCAACGCCTTTCGTCTTTAACCCCCGATGCCCGAAGTCTTAAACACGTCAAACCTGGCCGCTACAGTCTCAGCCACATATTTGTAAACCCTGAGCCCTATGGAAAGCGGAAAGCCACAGAAGCCATACTACAGGGGTGGGAATCAATTACTCGTCGTACCTCCTTATCGTCCGCAATATAGCTATAATTACCCTATTCTCATTAGAATCAGTAGAAGTCCTCGAAGCCTTCCAAATCCTGTAAAAGCACTTGAGTGAAATCCTTCAAGGAACCCTGCTCAAGTCATGAAGGCTTCTATTTTATGCCCGTCTGCCTAGGTCCGCTTGTCAAAGGAGTTCGCCAGCCAGCTCCACTCTCAGCTCAGAGCGGATCTCCAGTACTTGGGGTTTAGAGCACACACACAGATATGTATATACAACCATATAAATTTATGGAACTACCCATATGACCCTTCAAGACCTACCCATTTTGGGGTTCCTGGTTATGATTTCCTTGTATAAGTCGTTAAGAGGTAGTATATTTGGGACACAGATTAGGATATTGGTTTGCTGGGTGTTGCTTAGGAGCTTTTTTGAAGTCTTAGTTTTGTAGAAGCCACAGGAGGTATGACGCATGTGATGGTTGTTTCATGGTAAAGTAGTTAGGTTTTGGGATTTGGGGTGTTGAAAAGAGTTAGATTTTGGGGCTCAGGGGTGATGTAGACCCACGATAAACAACACTGCATGAGCATGGACTAAAGATTGGCAACGGAGATTCAGGCCTTGAAAGAAGGGGGCTAGTTTTTTTTTCAGGGATCTTCAACAGCATGAAACCCAAAACCCTAAACCCCTAGTGTCTCACAGGAGGCGCGATCAATGCAACTACCAGATTGCCTCGAGCATCCCGGTATCGTAGAGGTTAGGGTCAGGGTGTAGAACTCTTCTGTGCGTATTGGTTATAGCTTTTTCGTCTGCAAAGGATTCGGGCTCTGAGGGTTTGTAATGTTTGTAAAAAAGCCACCACCGCAACGCTCAGATATTTTGCAGAGTCATCGCCACTATCACAAGGAATCACTGCTGTCACGAGCGTCTAAGTCACCACCACATCGCCTCGGTGTGTTGTTGGTTGTACCGGCCCTTGGACGCACTACATGCCTAAACCATTAAATCCTAAACTCCAGACCCTATATCCCTGACACTTGATGCCCTGATCTGTGTAAGATTTTTCGCAGGCTTTGGCGGTGGTTGACATGCCCTTACCGATTTATAATTATACAGTTTTAGGATTTTAGGTTTCATTTGGTTAAAGTTAAGGTTTTAGGGTATTGTTATGGCTTGAAAAGCTATCTTAACCCGAGTTTGTCTTGACCTATGAAACCTCCCTGAACATTCCAAATCCATAGCCTAGGCCCTAAACCCTCCAGTCCCCGGTCGAGTTTGCTCAGAAGAGGAAAGAGCCAAGGCTCAAGACGGGAAGCGCTCCGAAGACATGGGCATCCCTGGAAGCGGACCAGCTGAAGCAGCAACTGAAGAGTTTGCAAGACCCAAAAGGAAAAGGGTCCAAGTACCATTATCGTAGGTACTTAAGTATTTAGGCCCCAAAAGTATATAATTACTGCACTATTCCTTGATCTTTTGGGAGAGGAGAAGGACAAAGAGCTAAAGGAGAAAGAGGCCGAAGGACTGGAGGCCGCAGGACTCCAAACCCTAAACCCTAAACCCCAAACCCCTAAACCCTGAGCCCCACCTGGACTCCCCAACTACCTTAAAATATGCTTCAGACACCAACTATTCAGGACCATGAGGGCTCCATTAAAGGGCACTTGCGGTGTCCTGGTAAACCCTAAACCCGAAGCCCAACGGCCCCGAACTCCTGAACCCCAAACCCTACATGGAGGCTCATGGGACCGAGTAAATAAGATAGTACCTTAATTGCACGTATCTGGAGTTGTAAGTATAGATCCCTTAAACCCTACTGGTAGCCGCTAGTAGCTCAAGGCTCGACAGCCGTAAGAATCAAAAGCACCTTTTCAGTGCCGTCCGCTCCCCAAACCCGTTAAAGGAACCCTGAACCCCCCTTAGAGGAACCCCTCAAAGGAACCCTTATAGCCCTAAGGATGCTTGTGCCAGGCATGGAAAAGAGCGACAGGTATCCGCACAACCACGGACCTTCAGCCCGAATTCCTCAAACTTGACAACCCAAGCGCCCCGGTTTTGGGGTTCAGGGTTCAGGGTTTAGGGTTTAGGGTTTTGACCCTAAACTTAAACACCGAAAAGTACGAGACCCCGAAAAATTTGGCCCAAACCCATAGAGTTTTCGAGATAACAGCACAGACCCTTGTAAGAACCGAATAGAACCTCCATAATGCCTTCATACACCATAAAAACTAGCGACAAAAGTCTCTGACAAAATACCACAAACAAGCCATCAGCAACCCCGTAAAACACACACACACAGACAGAGAGAGTTTGTACTACACCCTAAGCGCTAAAACCTTGAAGGCCAAAAGTCAAAGCCGTAACGCCCTAAAGCCCTAGAGCCCTAAACCCCCTCAACCCTAAACCCCTATAGATCCCTTCAAGGAACCCTTCAAGAATCCCTTAAAAGGAACCCTGAGAGGAACCCTTAAAGGGGCTGTAAACCCCAGAGCACGAAGAGGGACACCTGGAGCCCCGAAGCCAGGCCCGACGAAATCAGTGACTCTTGGAGTAACTGGCTCCAAGGCGATGCAGGGTTCCTTTAAAGGGTGTACTTAGGGTTCCTTAAAGGGCTCCTTTAAGGGATTCTTTAGGGTTTAGGGATCTATCTGTTAAGGGTTCTATAAGGCGGGAGTTTAGGGTACTTAGAGGATCATGGGACTTAGTAAGTAGGTTATAATTGGGGTTATAAGTCCCCTAAGTCGGGTCCCATGAGCCTTTAAGTAGTATAGGGTTCTATATCAAGAGGGTCCCCGGTGAAGGGTAGTATAGAGTTCCCCGTTAAAGCGTAGTATAGGGTTCTACAAGAGGGTCTGCTGTAAGGGGTAGTAGTATAGGATTCTATAATAATGTTCCGGTTGAGGGTTCCTTTACGGGTTCTAGGGTTCCTTGAAGGGATCCGTTAAAGGATGTTTTGTCAAGGCGTCTTACGGAAGTTTTGAGGGTTCTGTTAGAGTTGCTGGAAGGTTTGAGGGTTCCTTTTAAGGGTCACTCCACGGGTTTAGGTTTCCTTTAAAGGTTACGAAAAGGATTTCAGGGTTCCTTTAAGGGTTACTCTCAGATGTTAGGGGATCCTTTAAGGGCTCCTGGAAAAGAGCCCTAAGCCCTAAACAAAGCACTCTTTATGACTTCCCGAGACGAACCCCAAACCCTAAGTAAGGAGACCTACAAGGATCCTTCAGGAAAAGGGTTCCTAGAATGGATCCTGTAGGGTTTAGGGTTTAGGGTTTAGGATTCCTTTGAGGGGTGTGGGTTTTAGTGTCTAGTGTTCCTTAGGGATTGCGCTGAGGGGTTCAATATTACGGGTTCAGGGTCGACGGCATTGTCTACAAGTCGGGGGCGCCGGTTTGCTAAAAGGAAACAACTAAAAACATGCAGCTCAATAACTGAAGCTGAACATGTATGCATATGTGCACACATATACATCTACAAGATTGCTTCTGTCTTTATAGATATCGTAATTCCCATAGCATGCACACAAGTAGGTATTGATCATGTACTCTCCCAAATAGTAACCTTCACAGCTACCATCCCAAACCTAGGTACCTAATTATTGGATCCTGTGGTCCCTTCTCTTAGGGATAGGGCGATGGCACATGCAGAGTTCCCGCCCTTCCTGCACACAAAACCACCGATTCTGCGGTTAGGGGTGTAGGGGTTTACGGTTACAGTTGGGTTTAGGTTTTAGGGGTTTAGGGTTTCAGGGTTTAGGGTTCAGGGTTAGGGCCCCGATGTCCAGTTTCCAGCATCTGTTCTGGGTTCCATCAGTAGGCCATCAGGGCACATAACACAGTTTAGGGTTTAGGGGTTTAAGGTTTAACACATAACCAGTTTGACGGGCATGAACCCCCAAGAAATTAAACCCCTGCACCCCTGGGTGCTCGGAAGTGAACCATCGCGGCATCTCCTCACCGGGGTGAAATAGATATTTCGCTTCAGTTATACTTGCCTAAGAATAGCTTTTTGCTTTTATCATCAGGCATGCTGGTACGATTACGACTAGGATTACGGTTGCTACTATGATTTACTATCACCAACATAGGTATTAGTATTGTTGTGTTCCTCATGATATCATGAGCATGATTCGGTCTTACATTTATCATCATCCTTGTTGTTGTCAGCGTAATGATACTGCATCGTGAATACCGGAGCCCTCAGCGCATAAACTTTCAAACCCTGAACATCGACCCTAAACCCTATACCCGAAACTCCTGGTCCTTTGCTGGCCTTCCGGATGTAGTTGGGTGCGGACGGAAACAGGAGTTTAACAAAACCCTTAAACCGTAAACCCTAAACTCTAAACCCTAAACCCTAAACCCTAAACCCTAAACTCCAAGCCCTGAAAACCTCAAAGCCTAAGCCGAAAGCATCGTTCGTGTTCGACCCGGTAGGCCGTCCGCCATCCCCAGGTCGAGAGCAAGTCCCATGGGTGTGTCTTTTTAAAGGGTTCCTTTGAGGGTTCCCTTAAGGGTTCCTTTAAGGGCTCATTTAAGGGATCTATGAAGGGTTAAGGGTTTAGGGGTTTAGGGTTTCTGGATTTCAGGGCGTTTGGGACTAGGGTTTCAGGGTTTAGGCTTTAGGGACTGTATTTAAAGGATGTATTTAGGGTGTAGAGTGTAAAGCTTCAGGGTTTTGGCTTTGAGGTTTCCGGGTTAAAGGTTTAGGGGTTTAGGGTCTAAGAGTTTACAGGCGTATGGGTCGTTAGGTATTAATAGTGTTCCCCTCTAGTTCCTATATGGGAGTTTCCGAAATAGGGGACCCGATTATAGTACCCTAAATAGCCTATTATAGTACCCTAAATAGTAGGATCCTTATTATAAGGACCCCAAAATAAGGTACCCCTAATTTTCGGAAACTCCCATATACACTATACTGTATCATGCCCCTCGTCCCTGTTCCAACCATCAAGGCCCCCCTGAATCAGGGGTTAGGGTTTAGGGAATTCTGGTGAAGGGGTTGATGGGTTAGACTTTATAAGTGTTGAGAGGGGATGTTTCTAGGGATTTATTGTAGAGGTTTAGGGTTTCCTGTTCCGTGATTTTTAATGCCTGCTAGCTATCCTTGTTTGAGGCTGTTCCGGCCTGATGCATGGCTTGAGTCCGGGGCCGAGGAGACGTTCCTCTGCCATCGCTAAGCCCATGGCGATCGTCAAGCCCGACATCCCGGGGTACCCCAAGTGGGTGAAGTCCAGGGGCTCATACAAGACCTTTTGGGTCTCTGTGCACCCCACCTCGGCTACGCGGAGATGCACTGCCTGTACACAGTCGGCAAGCAGGTGATTGGTCAGAACAGGTTCGGAGCAGTAGGCCGCACGACGTGGCTCGATTGCAACTGCCGGTGCTATGGGACCCTCGTTGGATCCGGGTTTACCGAACCTGGGTCGGTGAGCGTAAACCCTAAGACTTAAACCCAAAGCCTTAGAGCACGAACCCTAAACCTTGACCCTGAACCAGAAACCTTACGGAGGCTGCAGCCTTGAGAAAAGCCAGGTATAGAACTTAACCCCGACGCTCGTGTCCAGGACGAGGTTCGAGCAGAGGGGTGTGAATGTTTGCTAAAAAATGCCCTAATAGTCCCTACATACAAACCTTCTAGTATCATATACCCCCCCCAAAACTTTCAAACTGTATTTTGGTTATTAAAGTCCCCTAGACTACATGGCCTTGAGATGTCAGATCCTCTATGTCACGCTAGAGGCCCACGTCCTAGACTCTTAGACGCTCAATCTTCGGCGTTAGAGAGCATTAGATTTAGGGGTTTAGAATTTCGATCTAGGGCCGGTGATAATATAGTGGCCCGACTACACTGTAATAGTATCTCTTCATAGATGTATGAATGCTATGCCTCAAACTTCCTTTTTTAGTTGTTACGGCCTCCTCTAAGCCTTACAGCACCACAGAAAAAACCTGGAAAACCCTTGGATGAAACCCGTAAAGGAACCAACGTTCTACTTATTATTGAGGCCCTTATAGTATCCTCAGATCCCAAAACCTTGGCCTCATTTGAGGATTGACGACCACCCGCAAGACCGACGACCCCTGAACGACTCACAGTTCAGGGTTTAAGGTTTCAAGCGCTTCTGGCTGTAGGACTAAAGCCCCTTGTCATCTACTTTAGTGGTATGCCTATATACATCCCTTCTGAAGTCTTTGAGTACCCTTATCCTACCCCATTTACGAAGCTCCCTGAACCTGAGTAGGCCCCATTTCTGCCCAAAACTGAAGCACGCCGGGTTGAGCGTTGATAGGGTTCATAGGGTTTGGGTCCGAAAAAGCTGGCCCTGGAGGCAGTAATCCCAGTAAGAAACGCCACATCGAGTACCGCCCATGTTTGCCAGGTGCACAGTCGGTGCTCGGCAACGACTTCGATGAGGCCCTCGCACTCTCTGAAGCCCTGAAGCTCTAAACCGGATCTAGAGTTCAAGGTTTAGGGTTTAGGGTTCTGAGTTCGGGGTTTGGGATAATATAGGGGCCTCAATAATTCGAATAGGTTTGTGGGGCATAATACACCACTGTAGCTATAATAAAGGAGGCATTAGAAATTTGTATTTTTTTATGCCCCTGCACTGTAGAGTTTGGGGGTTTAGGGGTCAGGCTTTCGGGTTACCCTAAACCCATATCCCTGAAAGGTGGAAGCCCTGAAGCCTAAACCCGGCCGAGGTAGCGGCGTCGCAGTACACCCTCCCGAAACAGTTAAACCCTCAACACTAACCTCGCACAGTCCCAGTTCATAGGGACCCTTAGGCGGGTAGGGGGAGGGGGGTAGGGGACTATACTTCCTTTTTTGGCCTTATATAAAGTGCTTATTATAGGAAAAAAGGCCCCCTCCCCCCTACGGGTCCTTATGACCAGTCCTTGACCCCAAACCACCCTTCTGTCCCCTTGTGCCAGGATGACAATGTCTCCGTCGCCCCTTCGATGCCAAGCCGGCGGCACACGGCCTTCGCCCCAAACGCAGAGGGCACAGTTTCACCCCAAAACCCTAAAGCCTAAACCCCAAAACCCTAAACCCTGAAACCTAAATCCTAAACCCTAAACCCTAAAGCCCTAAAGCCTAAACCCCAACGCCTAAACCCTAAACCCGGAAGCCCTAAACCCTAAAGCCCTGAAGGCTTAAACCCTCAAGGCCTAAAGCCGGGTCGACGGAGTTCAGCGCCTGGGGGCAGAAGCCTTCGGCCTTTACCCCTGAAGCCAGGGGAGTCCGAAAGCCTGAACCTTTACTCATAACCGGGACTTAGGGTTTAGGGTTTAGAAATGGTTTTCTAATCTTTGTTTCATGTGACCCCTAAGAAACAGCTCAAATTGCAATTTTTGCTATGGGTCTAAGTTCAGTATAGCTAACTTAATTCAGAGGCCTGAACAAATAGTACTACCATTCCTGAGGCTTTCTTACTACAATCAGCGTATATGATACCCCAAACCCTGTTCCGAGTATCAAACCTCGGCAATGTCGGCAACCGGGATAGTAACCCTTTACCGAAACCTTTCAAGGAACCCTATTCTATTGATTTTGAGTACAGTGAAATCCCTGTATAAGAACCCCATTCCACAAGAGTAGCCTACCCTAAGGTTCTTAGGTACCATTGCCTTTGATTTTGCCAGCTGAGAAGTTAAGGTAGGCTGAGGTTCTTAACAACGTTCTTACCTAGGCGCAGCGTGTACCTTGAGCCAAAATGGCCGCGGTATCCACCCTTACCTACCCTGCCCCCCGGCAAAACGAATTAGTGTCTGCCACTAATTCGTTTTTGCCTTGGCCAAGCCCTGCCCCCAACCCCGCCCCCACCCTTGCGTGCCGCATGGGCCAAACACGATGTAGCGTTTGTGCCTTTGCCGACCCCGGCCCCCAAGCCCACCC
>BGNK01001939.1:105604-122283 GCA_003297005.1 Symbiodinium sp. clade A Y106
CCCATCCCTGCCTGCCGCTGCCCCGAGCAAAACGAAGTAGTGTCTGCCACTAATTCGTTTTTGCCTTGGCCAACCCCTTCCCCCCAACCCCACCCACACCCCTGCCTGCCGCTGCCCCGCAGCAAAAACGAAGTAGTGACTAAGTAGTGTCTGACACTAATGCAGTTTTGCCGTTGCGCACCCCCTGTCCCCCAACCCCCCACCCACCCCTCCCCCGAGCCCCAACGAAACCACTTCCACCCAACATAACATAAGAACCTGACCCCACAAGCTAGGGTACCCTAAGGTTCTTAATTTTGAAGCAACCTTAATTTTGCGAATCCTGCCGGGGGTAGGGGCTCAGGTTCTTAAACAGTGCGTTCTTATACAGGACGTTCACTGGAACCCTATACGGCTCTTCGAGCAAAACCGTGGGCCCTAGGGCCCTAAGCCTTAAACCGTAAATCCCTAAACCTTGAACCCTCTAAATACAAGCCCTAAGCCCCAAAGCAGTTCTTTTGACCAAGGCTCCGACACCATCCAGCCTGGGACGTCGCTCTATCGGCCCTGCCCAGCGGGGTCCTGAGGCATGGCTTGGAGGAGCATGGGACTACTTAGTAACTAGGGTTCAGGGTTTAGTGTTTAGGGGGCTTGGAGGTTCATGGGACGACTGTGTAACTTAAGACGCTTCCTTAAAGGCTTTCCTTACAGGACTCCTTAAAGGATCTATAGGGTGTAGGGTGTCAGGTTTAGTTAGGGTTGAGGGTCTACTTGCAGGATCATAGGACTAGGTAAGCAAGGTTATAATATAGCCCCAGTTACATAGTCTCATGATCCTTCGTAGGGGGCATAAATATTTGGAGTAGGGTTGCGTTAAGGGCTCTATTTTGTCAGACTTCTGGAAAGGTTACTATACGGATCTAGTATGGGGGCCAATAACCATTAGAGTAGGTTTAGGGCTTGAGGGCTTGAGAGTTTACGCGTTGATTAGGGATTTAGGGTTTAGGGTAGGAACCTGATTAAGAAACCTTGGCTCAATAAGCCCCAAATAGTAGGTTCCATATTAAGAACCCTCATAAAGACCCAGGGTTTCTTAATCGGGTTCCTACATTAGGGTTTGGAGGTTTAGGGTGTTAGGTTGTGGCAGGGTTTTCGTCTCTAAGGAGGGTTTCTGGCAGCGCTTGCGGCGTTTTGATCATGAGATTTTTGGTTTTGGGGGACCTTCAGAGCTCAGTTAGGATACTTTAGGGGACTTAATTAATAAGTCCCAAAAACATTTTGGGGTTCCTTCTTATACTTATAGTATAGCGGGCCCCAAAACCCTATTCTAATTATTAAGGCCCCTATATTAGGGCCTCTTTGGGTTCGCAACGGGGGAGTGGAGTCAAGGACCAGCGCGCTTCGGGCTCGGGGCGGGATGTCATTTCCTAAAGCTTACGACTCTGAGCCTCGAAGCCCTTCACGTTACTTTCCTACACCCCTAAGCCCCCTAAGACGC
The DNA here is from genome assembly GCA_003297005.1 of Symbiodinium sp. clade A Y106. NCBI lineage: Eukaryota > Dinophyceae > Suessiales > Symbiodiniaceae > Symbiodinium > Symbiodinium sp. clade A. The sequence continues at coordinate 107,082 of BGNK01001939.1, forward strand.
CTTAAAGCCCTTGAAGCATATACCATAATTCCCATAGTCGAGGGTCCTTAAGGTAATGCAGGGTATATATATATATATATATATATATATATCATCAACCGTAGTACCCTTTCTGGTAACCCTACAGAACTCTAAACCCACGCCCTAAACACGATCAATAGACCCTTTGAAACATAGTTTTTTTGAAGGACCCTGAAATCACTTAACTCTAAGGCCCATTGCAGGAACCCTAAACACCTTGAAGCCGCTTAAACCCTAAAAAAGACCCATATGGTAACCTTCATGGAATTTTAGAGGGACCCTAAACAACCCTAAACCCTGGACCCTCGCCAAATAGGTTGTGAATGTCAAGTAGTGCTGTGCCCGTAGACTTGAAGAGTGTGCAGTCTTGCCAATGTGAGGGTGGAGGTCCTCCAGAGTACTGAGGCGCGTACTCCAGCAAGAAGATCTCTTACTCTTTGGCCTATGCGAAACACAAAGAGTCGAGATCCGACTTTCACGGCAACGAGGTGCCTGGCAACATCCTGCAGAGCTACGCCCATATGAAGGAGAAAGGCATATGCGGCGGCAACCTGCATAGCTTGGTAGAGGCTTCGCTAGAACTGATCACCGAGATGGTGAATCAGTGCGAAGACCCCGGCAGCCTGGAGGTGGACCTGGTCTACATCTGGATGGGCAGTGAGCTATGCGGACGCCGTGGGGTCTTCATTGACCCCGGAACTCCCCAATGGCAAATCGGAATTACAAAGACCTGTACAACACCTTCACAAGAGGAGTCCTAAACCCTCAACACCCTAAACCCAAATTACCCTAAGCCCTAAACGCTGTACCCTAAACCGAAAAGTCTTAACCAGACCTTTATGATGACAAAAAGCCCTAAACCCTAAACCCCTCATCCCTAAAACCCTGGGTTTAGGGTTTAGGTTTTGACCCCCAGGCCGGGAGGCGGCTACGGAAGCTTGAGCTCTGCTGCCGCAGCCTCGATCAGCTGGCCTTTGACAGGGTTCCTCAAAATGGTTCCAAAAAAGGGTTCCTAAACTTGATCTATAAGGTTTAGGGTTGGGTTGAATGTTTTTTTTATAGGTCTGTTGCTTTTGAAATTGGGCTTAGGGTTTAGGGTTGGGTGCTTCTTTTTCAATGTGTTGTTTAAGGTGTCTTTGTTTTGAACTGGGTACAGGGTTTTATGTTGGGTTTAGGGGTTTGGGGTTTAGGGGCCCTAAACCCTAAACCCTAACCTAAACCCTAAACCATAAACCATGTTTTTGTTGTTGAAATTGGGTCCAGATTGGGCTGAAGGTTGGGTGTTTTTTTTCAATGTGCTTTTTCCCCACCCTCGGTGTGGGGTTGTTAGATTTTAAAGTCAGCTATTACTCCTCGCTCGGTCCCTGAGACTACCTCCCTGGAGTGCCCAACCCCAAAGACTACATGAGACTCCCTGGAGTGCTCAACCCCAGAGACTACCGTGAGACTCCCTGGAGTGCCCAACCCCAGAGACTACCGTGAGAATCCCTGGACATTATCGTATAATATACAGTAGATCTTGTTTTGTGGTTTAGTATATTGTCTAGTATACTATATTGTTATTATACTAGATAGCAGAGTATTGCATTATGTGGAAATTCCCCACCCGGTTGTTAGATTTCAAAGTCAGCTATTACTCCTCGCCCAGTCTCCTCGCCTGGTCTCCCGGCACCCACCCCGGCCCCCAACGCCAGAGACTACCCTGAGACTCCCTGGAATGGCCAACCCTGGAGAGCCCAATCCAAGAGACTACCCTAAGACTCCCTGGAGTGCCCACTGCAAATTCCTTATTGGTAGGCTGGGGATGTTCGAAGTAAAGCAATTGAGGTGTTCTTTTTTTCCAAATTGGGTTTAGGGGGTTTAGGGGTGGGTGCTTCTTAGGGGTTTTTATGGATATTACTTGAAGGGGCAGGGGACTTAGTAAGTTGGTTTTATGTAGGGTTTTCTTTTAGGGTACCTCCATTTAGGGAACTTATAACTCTACTTATAACCTACTTACTAAGCCCCCTGCCCCTTCAAGTAGACCCTAAACCCTTAACCCCATAGATCCCCTTTAAGGTACCCCATAGATCCCTTTAAGGAGCCCTTTAGGAACCCTTACTAAGTATTAGGTGTTATGGGATTCTTGCAGGGGAAGCCCTGGGTTGAGATACCCGATGCCCAAAGCATGCTGTCAGGCTGGAAGTTTAGGGTTTAGGGTTTAGGGTTTAGGGACGAAACATTAACTAGCACATAAAGTTTTAGGAGTTTAGGGCTTCAGGTCTGAAAACTTGCAAGTCCGCAAGCCCGAAACCAGCTCGTTTCTGAACCCTCGCATGGTATATCTGCGAAAATCAGGTCAAACTCCGGACCTATATTCGAGTTTCGTCGTCTCCAGAAACTGCCGTATGTAAGTCAGTACGAAGTGATCAAAGCCCCCACAATGTCTGTCTGAGGGCTCGTTGCTTGCGAAGAAGCGTGCATCATGCCGCGTTCTCAGTTTGGGGTTTGTGAGTTTCGATTTAGGGCCATGGGTCTACTGCTTGATGCTTGGGGGTGAGCGGCTTTTTCGTTTGTGAAGCTCTTGATTTGTCGGTTTGTTTGGATACTACAATTGGGAATCGAATGGCCTCGCAGCTCCCATGGCAGTCATGCTATGATCACCTACCCGTAATCCTTATCCTAATGATTATAGGGTACTTAAGGCCATAAGAACAACTCTAAACCCTAAACCCTAAACCCTAACCCCTAAACCCTAAACCCTAACACCCTAACACCCTAAACCCTGAACCCTAAAAATTGCATTCTTTCCCGGTTCCGGCCGAGTGGCTGCTGCTTATCAACATGAGGTCCGTTCATGCCTAAAGCCCGATGTAAACCCCTAACCCTACCTAGACCCCCCCCAACTACCCTCTAATATACCCCAAATACCCACTCTTGAGGGCCATAAGGCCTCTGTTAAAGGGCCCTTGGGGGGTTCCTGGTAGACCCTTATCCCTAAACGCAGTCATGAAATGTGCGCAAAGTCGCCCAGTACCTGTCCTTTTGCGAGAGCACTCTGGGCGTCACAAGTCCGTCACAAGGTATCAATCTCCTGCAGGAGATTCCAGCTGCCGAATCTTCTGGAGCGACAGCCTCTGGAGAAGAGGAGGACCATGTTTCATGCAGCAGTGTTTGGACAAAAACAGTTCTTGAGAGGCAGAGGTGTTGCCAGGCACACAGCATCTCTGCTATATTGGCATTCTCAGAAATGGGCCAGTCATGGGCCTGGGCCGGGGGGTCCTTCGGGGTTTCGGGATTTGGGGGTCCTTCCGGGTTTCGGGGTTTAGGGGTCCTTCGGGGTTTCGGGGAGGACCCCCCCGCCAACCCTTAGGGTTTAGGGTTTAGACCTGGCTCAAGTTCCCTTTGACTTGGAGGGCCGGGAGACTCAACAAGTGGGTAGCTGGTACAGCTAGGGTTTTGGTTTTGGGACTTAGGTTCAGGCTTCGACTATTACTGGTATCCTGAAAGGGAACCTGAACCTAGCTGGTTTAGGGTTTAGGGTGTGGCTATCCTACTTAAATTAAAACCCCATGAGGAACTACCTACTGAGGTTCTGAACCTACCAAAGAAGTTTCCGTTTTGTCCTTGACCTCACAGTCACACAGCCAAGCCTGTGACGCAGCTCGAGATTTCGGTGTTTTCGGCTTGCGGATGAGGGCTTAAGATTTGTGATCGAGGATTCCAGGGTGTGGGATCTTAAGCCCTAAACCTCATGAACCTTATCAAGTTTGACTGTAGTCCGACTTAGTGAACTAGCATGAGAGGGAGCATCCGTGACTTAGAACTAACTACCACTACTCTTCAGACACGTTCTGCGCGCTTCGGCAGCTGCCTTCGTGTTTTACTCTCCGGCCGGTGCACTGGATGTGTGAAGGCGAAGCCCTAATCACCTGATACTATCCCAAAAAAACAACGCCAGCCTTACGTAGAGTGTTTACTTCAACCCCGCCACAGACAAAGACCCTCTGCAAATCCTCAGTTTTAACACTTAAGCCCCTAAACCCCAATAGAGGTCAGCTGCACTGCCCAGCATCTGCATTTCTGTTCACCGACGCCAAGCCCAGTGCAGCCGGAGGCGTCTGCTTTGTGCACGTAGACTAGGGATCTATGTAGGGGTTCTAGACTAGTATAGAGGCCTCAATAATTACCAATACCGTTGTAGGGTTCCTTATTAGAAGTATAGTATAATAGGCCCCAAACCCCATTCTAATTACTAAGGCCCCTATACTACATCCTTATAATTGCCCTTATAGTAGCCCTTATAGACCCCTTCAAAGGAACCCTTTAAAAGGAACCCTGAAGGGAGCCTTCTTCTTATTATTAAGGCCCCTATATTAGGGATTTGGGGCTTCGTTTTCACAGTGTGACAGGTTATGTTTAGCGTTTAGGGGTTAGGTTTAGGGTTCAGGGGGGTTTAGGTTTGAGGGTCCGGGGACTAGGTACTAGGTTTAGGGTTTAGGGGTCTGCAGGTTTTGGGGTTTCGGCTTGAGGGTTTAGAGCTTAGTAGGGTTGAGGAAGTAGTGTTTTGGTTGCAGGGGGGGGGTGGGGTTGAAGGTTTCAGCTTTAAGGCTGTCCCTAAATAAACCCTAAACCCTAAGCGCATCTCTGACTGATGCCTTGAGGCTCGAGGACTCTGAGTAGTCGGGCTCAGGGTCTAGGGTCATGGATGGGTTGAATCTAGGGAGCTTCTACTGGGCTTTGGAGTACCATACTTTAATACTTTTTTTTCTTAAAGGAACCCTTATGAAATAAAACTTTATACTTTTTTCCCCTGGTTACTTAAAAACCCAGTCTAATACACTAATTCGCAGAAGGCTTTGAGATATATAATGATATAGGGACTATAAGGGTATAGTCTTCATAGGTATTCCTCTCCCTTTGGGGCCACGCTTTGGGTTTTCAGGAGACATAGCCCACCCAGAAAACCCCAAACCCTGACCATTGAACCCTTATGCAGATCCTTGACCCTGAACCTTGACCCCCTAAACCATAAATCCTGAGCCTCAAACCTAACCCACCAACACTCTCAATCCTGAACCCTACTCCAAAACACTCGGGACCCCTGCAGTAACTGCTAAAAAGTTGGAGCGTCATTGTCTCGGTGCCGCTCGGTTGATCAAGACAGAATCTGAGCACTCATCATCCTTAAGCCATATTTCAACTATTTACGGTTCCTGCGAACCATCAAACGCTGATGCTGGGGTCGGAAAAAAGTAGTATTAACATCCTCTTATAGTCCCGGTGTAGTTATAGTATAATATAGCCACGCGCCCTGTTCGAATAAAGGCCTCTAGACTAAAACCCTAAGGAATCCTAAACCACAGAATCCTAATCCTTATATAGTAACCCTTCAAACAAGGAACCTTGTTGCCCATATCCAGCACTAAGTTGCTACAGCTCTGTGTCTCTAAAGGCCCAAAACCCTAGAATCCATACCTTCCGTAAACCACAAAATCACAAATTAGGGTCTGGGTGTGCGGGTACTTGAGTTGGAGGGGTCATGGGACTTCGTAACTAGGGTTACAAATAAAGTAATTAGACTTACGGCAAATGCTTATGACTTATGAGCTCGCTTGCGGCAAACACGTCCCATGAACGTCCAAGTACCCTGAACCCTAAAAACCCTTAGCCCTTAACCCTAAACTCCCTAATCCCCAAACTCCCCAAACCCTAAGCTCCCTAAACCCTAAACTCCCTAAGCCCTAAACCCCCGAAACCCTAAACTCCCTGGACCCTAAACTCCCTAAACTCCCTAATCCCTAAACTCCCTTAGCCCTAAACTCCCTAAACCCTAAACTCCCTAAACCCTAAACTCCCTAAGCCTTAAGCTCCCTAGACCCTAAACTCGCTCAGCCCTAAACCTCCTAAACCCTAAACTCCCTAAACCCTAAACTCCCTCAACCCTAAGCCCTAAACCTCGTAAACCCTAAACTCCCTCAACCCTAGACTCCCTAAGCCCTAAACCTCAAGCCCCGAAGCCAAGGAGGCCCTGCTCCTAAGCCCCTAAACCCTCTGTTTTCTGAGATTGTGCAAGCCTCAATGAGGCGGGCTGAAGCACAGAAAAGGCCGATGCCAGGGTTTAGGGTTTAGGGTTTAGGGCCTAAGGTTTTTGGAAGTTCCCGAACCCCAGGAGGCCCAGTTCCTCACAGGCGATCCGGCACCGGCACGCCGGCCGTCACAGCAGATGATCGATTTCGCTTTTCGGCTCATGACTTCCGGGGTTATGATTTTTGTTGGCTTAGGGTTTTGGGTTTAGCTTCATTCTTGCTTGGCGTATATTTGTTTTCGGTTTTTGGTGTTGGGGTTAGGGCTTTAGGCACGGGAAGTTCAGGGTTTAGGGTTTTTGGTTGAGAAGAGGACGCTGTGGGAACCTATCGTTGGATAGGTTGGGGTTGAATTCCGAGTGTAGGGGTTTCGAGTTTGGCGATTGGGGTTAGGGTTTAGGGTTTAGGGTTTGGGGCTTTTTCAATTTACTTGTTCCATGCATCCAAAGCTTTAGATGCCAAAAAGCTAGCCGGGGGTCCTGGGCTGATTGGTGGGTTATGTTTCAAGCTGAAGCAACTTGGCGGGTTGTTAGTAATTTATGGCGGGTTGTTAGTAATTTATGGTTTAGAGTTTAGGTTAACATCTGGCGTTATACTACTCCAAAACCCCACAGAATGACTTGCGACGTCCGCTGGCCCTCCAAGGAGGACCCAGGCAGGGAGCATCTTGAGTATATTCTGGAACGAGCCCAAGGTCCTAAATCATATCAGGGATTCCTTCCAGAATTTAGGTGGTATTCAACCTTAAACCCTAAACCCTACGCTTTTGGAAGTTCCGGGAACCCCCCTCCTGACGAAGGTCATGGTCGATGCCAGCGGCAAGAAGACGCTCACACCCTCCATCGACAAGACCCAGACCCTCAGCTTGGAGCAGGGTTTAGGGTCTAGGACTTCTAGGGTTTGGGATTGAGGGTGATTCAAGGATTTGGGGCTTAGGGCTTGTAGGGTTTAGAGTTTCTGGGATTCAAGGCCCTGGGGCAGTCGGTTCTCTCTCTCTCTGTGTGTGTGTGTGTCTATCTTTGTGTTTTGGTTTCGCAGGGGTTTTAAACACCCGAAACTCTGCTAGCGCGAAGCCCTACACCCCCCAACCCTAAACCCTGAACTGGACCAAAGGTCGCGCTGGGCATAAAACAACGCGTGGGCTCATTATTCGGGATGTGGGGTTCAGGCTCTAGGTAACCATCAGTACAGGGTTGAACGTAGTGTAGTGGCTAGACTTGTACTTTCCTTCCTGGTAATCCAGTTGACCAAGTCCTCACACCAAACCCTTAACCCTACTCCTCCATCTGCTAAGCCCTAAACGCTGCAAGTGCCTCCTGGCTTTTTGCGGGGGCCGGGGAGGATCAGCTAGGCCGTTTTGGTGTGCTTAGAGCCTGACCCTTAACCCCAACCCTAAGCCGTACTCTAAGGTCCTTAAGGTCCTTAATGCCTTAATAACTATCGATCTATACTATTTTGGTGGTTCCTTATTAGAATTATAGCATAATGTACACCCAAAACCCTATTCTAGTTTTTCAGGCCCTAAACCCTAAACCCTAAAATCTCTAAGCCCTAAACCCTAAACCCCTAAAATCCCTAAACTCCTAAACCCCTAAACTCTAAAATCCCTAAACCCCTAAACCCTAAGCCCAAGATGGGCGGCGCTTGAGCTCGAGACTGCTCTGGAGTGAGAGGTGCACTACACTTCAACAAAGCCTCAAGCTTAGGGCTTAGGGCTTATTTAGGGTTTTAGGGTTTAGGGCTTAGGGTTTAGGGTTTAGGGCTTAGGGTTTAGGGTTTAGGGCTTAGGGTTTAGGGTTTAGGGTTTTGGTTGTCATCCACAAGTTCCGAGGGAACCCAGAGCGTGAAACGTTGCTTAGGTTTTTTGCTTCAACAAGTATCCTATAATGTTATTGTAGTTTATGTTGGGTTCCGTTTCTCTGAAGATGCCATACGTTTGAACGGCAAAGAGCACATCTGAGGTGTTTAGGGTTTAGGGTTAGGGTTTAGGGGAGCGATTGCTTGATATTGCAAGTTCAGGGTTCACACTATTTGGGATGTGCCCAACCGCGCGCAACTGCCGAGGAGAACTGCATCGTGAGCTTGAGGCCTAAAGCAACCTCGATTCCTAAACCGATAAAAGGAATCTCGCTGTGGGGGTTTGCACTTTCAGCCCTAAGCCCCAGACCCTACACCTCTACAACCTAAGCTTCTGAGAACCCTAAACCTTACCCTTAAACTTCAACCCACCAGATCCTAAACCCTTCAACTCCCTGAAATGCACTTTTGTATTACACTGAAGGCTCGAGCCCTTAAACCATGAACCCTAAAGCCCCTAAGCCCTACTTAGGGACCTAATCACTGGGTCCTTGCGAGCCTCAAGGTAGGAGACGCATGGCGGTGTCTGTGGAAGTTGGACTGCTCAGCGGCAGGACAGCTACGGTGACAGCGCAGGCCGATGAAGATTTTGCCACACTGAAGAGTCGGGCACAGACCCTTAGTAGCTGAGTGGTGACACTTTACACTTTTTGGGATAATAGTACCCACTACAAAACTGAAAGTGTAAACTTTTTGGGGCTTATGAACTCAGCAACTAAGGACCGCACTCGGAGTCAGACGAGGGCGGCTTGTGGACTCTTTTGGGAGGGCTCTGGATGTATGTACACGAATCAAGAATTCCAACTTGCAGAATGGTGCCTCATTGACCCTGCATGTAAAGCAAGTTCGAGTTTGTCGCACTGAGAGAGCCTTTGCCGTGATTCTTGGCGATGACTCCGTTCAGACTTGGGGGGATGAACGCTACGGCGGTGAGACTAGCGCTTGGCAGGTCCAGCTGAAGAATGTGCAGCAGATGACCGGAAATCACAATGCTTTTGTTGCCATTCGTGGTGATGGATACGTCGTGACTTGGGGTCGCCCCCTCTGCGGGGGTGACAGTAGTTATGTGCGGCTGCAGCAAGTGCAGCACATCCAAGCCAGTGACCATGCTTTTGCAGCCATTTGTCGTGATGGATCGGTCGTGACCTGGGGTGATCATCGCTGCGGTGGTGACAGCAGTGCTGTGCAGGATCAGCTGAGGAATGTGCAGCAGATCCAAGCCACTGGTGGAGGCGTCGCATCTGCTTTCGGCGCATTCGGCACGAGCAACGGCGGTGCTTTCGCTGCCATTACTGGTGATGGATCGGTCGTGACCTGGGGTCATCCTCTTTTCGGTGGCGACAGCTTTGCCGTGCGGAAGCGGCTGAAGAATGTGCAGCAGATCCAAGCCACTAACGGATTGACTGGGGGCGCTTTTGCCGCAATCCGTGGCGATGGATCCGTCGTGACCTGGGGTGATCACCGCTACGGCGGTGATAGCAGTGCTGTGCAGGATCAGCTGAGGAATGTCGTGCAGATCCAAGCATTTAGATGTTCTTTTGCAGCCATCCTTGGTGATGGATCGGCCGTGAGCTGGGGAGATATTCACGGCGGTGGTGACAGCAGCGCTCATCAGCTTAAGAATGTGCAGCAGATCCAAGCTAGTGACCGTGCTTTTGCGGCCATTCTTGGTGATGGATCCGTCTTATCCTGGGGTGATCCTCGTTTTGGTGGTGATTGTAATGCTGTGCAGGCTCAGCTCGTGGATGTGCATCATATTCAGGCTTCTGGCCGTGCCTTTGCTGCCGTTCTTGGCAATGGATGTGTCGTGGCCTGGGGTGATGCTCACCACGGTGGTAACAGTAGTGCGGTGCAGGAGCGGCTGAAGAATGTGCAGCAGATCCAGGCCACATATGGAGTTGAAACCGGCGGTGCCTTTGCTGCCATTACTGGTGATGGATCTGTTGTGACCTGGGGTGCTGCTTCCTATGGTGGTGACGGCAGTGCTGTGCAAGAGCGTCTGAAGAACGTGCAACGGACCCAAGCCACCAACTATGCTTTCGCTGCTATTCTCGGTGATGGATCGGTCGTGACCTGGGGTGCTGTCTTCTTTGGTGGTGACAGTAGCGCGGTGCAGACTTAGCTGAAGAATGTGCAGCACATCCATCCTATTCGAGGATTTATAGTCTATAGTAGCCTGTATAACATAGTACCCTTGCAATACCCTTATAGTAACCCTTCTAATTAGCAACCGTTGTGGTACTTCGTGTCTTAGGCTATGTGGCAGCGGTACTCCGCAGGATTCTCGAGGCCCCCACAACCCTCGTCCCTTGCTTGGAGTCCTTCTTTTCAAGAGAGTTGTTTTTTTTTGTCGTGGATTGCTGGTTTAGGGCCGTAGGTGTAATTTAAGGGTTTGGGATTGGGGGGCTTAGGGTTCAGCGTAGGGTTTGGGGTTAAGGAGTCTTAGTGCTTCTGGTTTATTTTGGGTTTGGTGCTTACGAGGCATTGGGTTTAGGGCTTCAGGGCTTCGGGTTTAGGGCTCTGTGTTAGGATTGTGTAATTAAGGCGGTACCAAACACGTTCTCCGTAGGTAGGTCAGGGATGGTCAGGGTCCGGGGGTCCCGCGCAGCCGAGTTTGCCGCACCGACCCTTTCAAGGAACCAATATGCAGAACACCCCTCACACCCTACACCCGAAATGGGAGTTTCCGAAAATAGGGGACCCTAATATAGTACCCTAAACAAGGTACCCCAATTTTCGGAAACTCCCAAATCGTAGACCCTCCACCCTAAACCCAAGAAGTGGGCCACAACAAACCTTAATTAAGCCCTAAACACCGACCCCAAAACATAAGGAGACGTGGAAGGCAGCGCAACTCAACTCCAAACCATCCCAAGCCCTAAACACAAAAACCGACTGGCATAACCACCCTCTGAAGAGTCTAAAGGTAGATATTACAAGTCCCCAGAGTCCGCACTAAACCGAAAAAACCCTGAACCCCACGACCCTAAACCCTGAATCCTATAAACCCTGAACCCTCCAAACCACAGGACCCTCAACCCTACCTAAAGGATCATGGGACTTAGTAAGTAGGTTATAATTGGGGTTATAAGTCCCCTAAGCGGGTTTATCCTGATTATAACCTACTTATAACCTTACTTACTAAGTCCCATGAGTCTTTAAGTAGACCCTAAACCCTTAAATGGAACCCTATTATCTAACCCTATAGTACTCTTAAAAGGAACCCTAAACCCTTACTTACTAAGTCCCATGAGCCTTTAAGTAGGGTTGCTGGGGATCTTGGGGGTGCAAGGTTTTGCGGTTCAGGGCTTTGGGGTTTAGGGCTTTGCCCTGAGACCTTGAAGAAGCCCTTAGGATCGACTTCGAGGATGGAGAGCGAAAGGCCGGTCCCGGGTTGAAGGCTTCAGGGTTCGTTCTTAGATAGTGAACTGGGGAACTTTAAACTTTTTGCACTTATATGTTAGCTCTATCTTAGAAAGTTTGAACTTTTGGGGGCCCGGTTGTTGAAGAAGAGAGCTTTTAAGGGGCACTATCAGTTCTATAGTAGGGTCCCCTTTAAGGGTTTAGGGTTTGAGGCTTCAGGGTTCTTTTAACGGCTTTGGATTTAGGGCTTCAGGGTTCCTCAAACTGTCTAGGGTTTAGGGCTTTTGGGTTCCTTTTAGGGCTTATAGGCTAAGGCTTGAGAGTTCCTTTTAATGGCTTCGGGCTCCTGCAAGGGCTCAGGGTTTAAGGCTGTAGAGTTCCGCTTACAGTTTAGAGTTTGCGGTCTAAGTTCATTCAGGGTTCAAAGGCAGGGTCAACAGGTATAGGACTTTCCGCAAATTAGGGGTACCTTATTTTGGGGTCCTTATGATAAGGATCCTACTATATTTGGGTCCCCTAGTTTCGGAAACTCCCGTATAGGATTCCTTTACGTAAGGGCTCTATACAGGGGACTATAGACGTTTCAGGGTGTTAGAACTTCAGGGTCTCTGGGTTAGAGCATTAAGGGTGCATGCCCTGAGGTTGCAGACCTGCTTGGATGGTCTGGGATTTTGGTCCTGACTTGTTTAGATGCACTGCGTATTCTATGGTTAAGGCATTGGGTTTCTGGTTTCAATCTGCACCATGGTCACGGCCGGTGATGGCAAGGCATCATCTGCAAGTACGAGGTCACCTGTTAGGGAGGGAGTGCGTGGGGATTTGCAGGCAATAGGGTGCTTGGTGGGTCCTTTGTTTTGTGTGATGCTCTAGCCGCTAGACGCGCGGGACTCCCCAACTGTCAACCTTGTTCTGTAATTGAATCGATGAACTTGTACATGACAGGGATCTGCTAGCGTTTCTCTCGTCACGCCCGTGCCCTTTGATGGGGAACCGTAAGACCTTGAGCCCTACACAGCATCTCTAAATCTATACCCGAAACTCTACACCGATTCCTTAAGCCCGAGACTGTAAGGCGTATATCCAGACTCCCGGAGACACCCCTTGTCATTTGTGAGCTACTTCACAGAAGAGGCCGAGAGCCCGCACGAGCAAGACCAAGCTCCTGATGACCAGGCAGCAGAGGGTATTCTAATGCAGGAGTCCTAAATGGCCACCAATACTATTCTGGGGCTCCTCATTAAAAATTACAGTTTCATATGCCCCAAAACCCCAGTCTAATTATTGAGGCCCCTGTGTTCCAGGACTTTCTGTTTGAGGTTGAAGACTTGAGAAGGGACGAAACCTAGAATTTGTAAAGTCCTTCCAAGGATGGCAACTCTTGCTTTAAGCCAAATTTCCCTGGGTTTAAGCTTTAGGCTTTGAAGGCTTCTTCGGGCTTTGAGTAAACTAGAAAGCCAGGGCTCAAGGCTTAGAGCTGCTGATTCTCAGGGTTAAGGGTTGTTTACTATGGAAGGATGGGTCATGTTTTGTTGCCAAGGCCATGATAGGGTTCGAAGGGACACCAACCCATACAGAAGCAGACTCCAAGCAAAAAGATTTCTGTTCACCCAAAGCTCTTTGCACTTAAACCCACCGCATTTTCTCCTGGACCCTGAGCCGCCTTTACCTGTATCCCGACAGACCTGCCCGGCTCCTGGTTGCGTTTGTGGTTTGCTTCTTTTTGGTCCCTAGTGTAGGGGCCTTAATAATTAGAAGAGGGATTGGGGGTATATTATACTACAACTATAGTAAGGAACCCCCAAAACCCTATGCTAGAATAGGGATTGGGGGTATATTATACTACAACTAAAAAAAGGAACCCCCAAAACCCTATTCTAATTATTAAGGCCTTTACATTAAGCTCTCAACCCAGCAGGAGCCCAGCGAGGCCTCCAATGACGAAGGCGATCCTCTGGACGAGGCCTCGGCTTTCTCTCACTATGACATGGTGGAGAAACCTGTAGTAGGGTGTAACTTGGATTCAAGTTAGGGTGTAGGGTTCAAGGTGGGGTTTAGGGTTTAGGGTTTAAGTTAGGGCCCAGGGGTTTAGGGTTTAGGGTTTAGGGGTTTAGGGTTTAAGTTAGGGCCCAGGGGTCAGGCTCAGGGTTTGGGGTTTAAGGGTTCGTACGATTTAGGGGAGCCTCTTCGGTTTCCATGTTTGGTCTCTGCTATGTCCCTAACTTAGTAGCTGAGTGGATACACTTTACACTTTTTGGGGATAATATTACCCACCATAAAACTGAAAGTGAACTCAGCAACTAAGCTAACATAGGGGCTTTAAAAACTAGAATAGGTTTTTGCGCATATGATACTACTTCTATAAGGAACCCACAAGAGTAGTAGTGGTAACTCTTTAGGCCCTTACATCACATCGTGAGCCCTATATCACCGTTAGGAAGCCTGGTTGCGGGGTTTTCCTTGTTTGTGGATTTGATCGGTTTTAGTGGTAAGCCGTGAAGCCATTTAAATCGAGGCAAGATTCGTATTCACCCCCCATTAAGGCACTCATGTCCTTACTAAGCATGAGCAATTCGGGTTGTAGTTATAACTGCTTGCAATTCCTCAATAACCCCAAGTAAGGCAGTTACATCCGTGTTTACTGAGTCCATGATCCTCCAAGATTGGTGGTGTTTTTCTTGCCGATTAGGGCTGAGTGCAGGTGCTTGGGGTTTATGATTTATGGGTTTAAGGGCCTAGGATTTAGGGGTTTAGAGATACCAAAACAAGGAAAGCACGTAATTCATTTACATCTACGGCTGCAAGTAAGTTGAACTAAGTTCCCCAACACTCTAGAAACCTTTTTTACAAAATCCGTTAAACTTCCTGTGTAGGGCTCCAGAAAATCCAGTAAAGCCTGCACGCAACACCTTGAAGTTCAAGCTCAAAACAGGGGTCGGAATATCATCCCCTTATAGTTCTTATCATGACTGTAATATGATATATCCCGAGACCTTACCCGAACTACAATGCCCCGTATTGACGGCAAGCCTAGAGGCTCCATAAGCAGGTGGAAAAGATGCCGCAACAAAAAGCTGCTCTTAGGGTTTCGGGCTGAGGGTTTGATGGTTGCGGGTTTAGGGTTGAGGATGTAGGGTTAGCAGCATACCCCAAGTCACGGCCCTAGCCCCACTGCCGTTACCCTAGGATACTGGACAAGTGAGCTTTAAGACCGTGTGGAACTCGGAACCCTTTAAAAACCCTCAGACATGCGACAAGACCCCGAACAACTTTGTCAAACAACCTCATCATACTCTCTGTGCGGAGGACGATGCCGATGCGGGAACCTCGACGGAAGCTGTTGCATCCCCGGCTGCGCGGCAATCCGCTGCTGAAGCCGCTTTCAAGGAATGAAGGAGCTTTCGTTCGAGGCAGAAAAATCACTGGGACATACTTGATGATCTCACCATGAGGTTTGTGGAATCCTCCTTTTGGGATCCAGGTCTGGATGTTGTTCTCCGGAGCCTGAAAGAGCGCTTTGGGTCGTGGGTATCTGGGGTCCAGGGCTTAGGGCTTAGGGTATTGAGGTAGGCATGAGAAACCCCAGGTCGCGATCGACTGGATTTTCAGAAACTCCCGCATCCCTTAACAAGGCATCCTCCCGATTTAAGAAGACCTATGACGGCTCAAACCCTGATTACAAATCCCAGGCGCCATAAACCCGAGAGCTCTCAGTGAAACTACGGTGTCTCTTGCGCCGGACAGGAAGGGAAACCCTAAACCCTCAACCCTAAACCGAGCGCCGATGACCATTTGCATGGCGCTCGAGGCTCCGAGGCAGGGTAATCAGACAACACGGTCGCCCGCCCTGCCCCTGCTGCCCTGCCCCCGCCCCGCCCGCGCCCCGCCCCGCCCCCCCC
>BGNK01001940.1:0-17835 GCA_003297005.1 Symbiodinium sp. clade A Y106
CGCGCGTCTGATACCTGCAGCGCGTCCAATACCTCCCGTGCGTCTGGTACCGTCTCTGCCTATAGTTTCCTGCTTCGTATCCGCGCGTCTGATAGCTCCGCGCGTCTGATACAGATCCGCGCGTCCGATACCATCTATCTCTCCTCCTCCCCTTTCCCTCCGCCCACGTACGGCCCTGCTTCCAGCTTCTCCGCGTGTCTGATACCTCCGCGCGTCGACTACCTCCTGGGGGGGGACCTCCGCGCGTCCGATACCTCCGCCCTTCTCGTACCGTGCCCCTCTCGTACCGTGACTCCTGCCTGCGCGCGTCTGATACTATCTATCTATCCTCCTCCCCCTTCCCTCCTCCCACGTAGGGCCCTGCACCCTATCTGATACCTCCGCGCGTCTGATACCTCCCGGGGGGAACTCCGCGCGTCTGATACCTCCGCCCGTCTCGTCACCTGCGCGCGTCTCATACTATATCCATCCTCCTCCCCCTTCCCCCCCTCCCACGTACGGCCCTGCACCCTAGCCGCTTCTCCCCGCGTCTGATACCTCCGCGCGTCTGATACATTAGGTACCCCTATACTAACCTCCTATAACCTAAACCCCCCCATCCAGATGGCAGGTTAGAGGTTTGAGGTTTCCGCCAGGAGGTTACTCGCGCGCGTCTGATACCTCCGCGCGTCTGATACCTGCGCGCGTTTGATACCTCCGCGCGTCTGATACCTCCGCGCGTCCGATGTCCGGTTAGAGGTTTGAGGTTTCCGCCAGGAGGATACTCCCGCGCGTCTGACACCTCCCCGCGCGTCTGATACCTCTGCGCGTCTGCTACCTCAGCGCGTCTGATACCTCTCCGCTCGTCTGATACTTACGCGCGTCTAATACTTCCGCGCGTCTGATACCTCCGCGCGTCTGATACCTCCGCGCGTCTTATATCTCCACGCGTCTGATGCCTTCGTGTGTCTGATGCCTCTCCGCGCGTCTGGTACCTCCGCGCGTCAGATACCTGCCCGCGCGTCTGATACCTCCCCGCGCGTCTGATACCTCCCCGCGCGTCTGATACCTCTCCGCGGGCCCGGCTTAGGCTTAGAGAGTTTCCCGATCAGTCTCCGCGCGTCTGATACTATCCATCCTCAGGCAACCCCCCCCCCTAGGAACCTTGTTGCTGCGCCGCACACTTGTCCATGCCTCCGCCAGGATCCTTCGCCGGGTATCCTCTGCTATAGCCCGTTGGGTACCTCCGTGCGTCTGATACCTCCCCTGCGGGATACCTGCGTGCGTCTGATACCCCCGGTGCGTCTGGTACCCTCTCTGGTTACAGTTTCCCGCTCAGTATCCGCGCGTCTGATACTATCTATCTATCCTGCCCCCCCCCCCCCTAATCCTTCGGCAACCCCCCTTTCGCCTGTGGGGTAGCTGNACGGCCCTGCTTCCAGCTTCTCCGCGTGTCTGATACCTCCGCGCGTCGACTACCTCCTGGGGGGGACCTCCGCGCGTCCGATACCTCCGCCCCTCTCGTACCGTGCCCCTCTCGTACCGTGACTCCTGCCTGCGCGCGTCTGATACTATCTATCTATCCTCCTCCCCCTTCCCTCCTCCCATGTAGGGCCCTGCACCCTATCTGATACCTCCGCGCGTCTGATACCTCCCGGGGGGGAACTCCGCGCGTCTGATACCTCCGCCCGTCTCGTCACCTGCGCGCGTCTGATACTATCTATCCATCCTCCTCCCCCTTCCCCCCCTCCCACGTACGGCCCTGCACCCTATCCGCTCCTCCGCGCGTCTGATACCTCCTGGGGGGGATAGGGGTACTATCTTTCTATCCTCCTCCCCTTCCCCCCTCCCACGTAGTTTCGCGTCTGATACCCCCTCTCAAGTGTCCCTGTATAACCGGGTTGGGTGCTACCTCTGCTACCCGNGGGATAGGGGTACTATCTTTCTATCCTCCTCCCCTTCCCCCCTCCCACGTAGTTTCGCGTCTGATACCCCCTCTCAAGTGTCCCTGTATAACCGGGTTGGGTGCTACCTCTGCTACCCGGGCCCGTGATTGCCTCCGCACTTCTGATACCTCGCTCAGTAACTATCCGCGCGTCTGATACTATCTATCTATCCTCCTCCCCCTTCCCGCCCTCCCACGTACGGCCCTGCACCCTATCCGCTTCTCCGCGCGTCTGATACCTCCGCGCGTCTGATACCTCCGGGGGGGGATAGGGGGTTACCCGGCGTACATCCTGGTTTTTGGGGGTCCTTTTATAATAACCTAGACCCTCCGTGGGGCCTAAAATATTGGTTGTTTCGTGAATAAGCGTTTATGTAAGCCACGACCTAAAATTTAGGGTCGTGAGCGTTTATGTATAATTCAGGGATTTGCGGGTTTATCAAGGTTTCTAGATCACCTGATCGATCAATTGAAGCCGAGGCCTTTGCTTCATCCGGCACATGCGGTGGCTCCGATGTTTTTTCTGCAGTGCATGCTCCTTCGTGAAACAATGTCTTGCAGAGTTGCTAGGTCGTACTTTAAAGCCCTTGCTATTCTCTCTAAGATTGAATACAGCTCTTTTCATGTGTAAACTCATCTTAGCTGCTTGCTAAGCTAGCAGCACGGTGCACTCAACATGTGATGGTCGTCGATCGTTTCTAAATACAGTGTCAACACTCTAAACACAGGCGACAGAGCATAGCACGATCTGTAATTACTGCACGCCATGCACCCGTGCTTCGCTTACTTCCGAACCCGAGCAGTGCGCCCATTCAGACGATACCGAGGTATTAAGGAATTTGCCAAAGTACTGGGTATATTAGAAGTGTTACTTGCGGTCGTCCCTCGAAGCGCAGCATTCACCAGCGCAAAGAACCACGTCCTTCGCGGCAGGTACATTTGGCTTCGCTGCTGGTCTTCGGGCTACTACTGTGCATCGAGGTGCTTGGGGCCTTATTTGGTTTAAATTAAAATTATTCAATAATGTGCACTGTAAGATCTGCATGCAGATGATGACAGGATCAGCTGAAGCGGAGTTGTGTGAATTCTTGTGGCTCGCTTAGCTTGCTTCTTCGGAACACTTGGGTTCGAGCTGCCAGCTTCTTTTCGGAACACATTTTGTGTTCTGTGGATATCATAGATATCGACATGAGCGACTTCGAGGAGTCAGTGGCCGACGAGGCCGAAAGCCTCGCGGAGAGCTCAAGCGAATCGGTGAGGGCTCCGAAGGAGACGTGGCCTCCTGCGGGAAGCTTGGCGTCGCTTTTCGAAGGCGAAGTGACTTTGCGACGCCGTGCGCGGGACAAGCAGGTCATCACGCGATGGCCAAGCCTGCAGACCACGGGCATTCCCTCGGTCAAATCCATGGGGCTCAATGCCAAGATCTTGGAGATAGTCGGGGAATGGTGGGCGCCAACGCAGCCTGCTCCTTGCTTCGTCCCCATCCAGCTCATGCGCCGAGAAATGAAGATGTTCAGGCGCATGCTGGACCTGACGAATGACGGCGTCCTGCTCTCCCTCGATGCAGAGGGCATCAAGAAGATGTTTTCGCACGGAATCAGGCGCTTGCGCACCGGATCGGAGACCAGAGCATCTATTCTTCGAAATTCAACATCCCTAGTTTAACCCCCTTCCAAGATCTAAAAATATAACACTGCTGTGATCCCCACGAGTCCTGGATGATACAAGGAAAGTGCTCTGGAGGACTTCTACAACATTCTACGATTCTATTGGGAGGATGCAGATCCCACGATGGCGGGACCAGCTCCTGCACCGCTGGCCATCGAAGATGCGCCACGTGATGATGGTGACGAGCCCGCAGACAGCGGAGAGGCAAGTGGGCTTGCAGCCATCGAGGATGGGAGCTCTGCAGATGGCTATGAGGATCTCGATGGCTGTTTTGAGGACACCCAGGTGGATGCAGACGACGCAGAGGCTGAGCTCGAGGGGGAGAGCGAGCCTCCCCAAATCGAGCCACCTGCGGAGCCGCCGGTAGCACTGGAGCCACCGGCGCTTGCCGAGCGACCGCTACATGGATTTGCAGAGGAGCTAGTGGCTGGTGCAGAGGCAGAGAACCAAGTCGAGCCACCGACACTCGAAGCAAAGAGCCAAGCCGAGCCACCGACAAGCAAAGCAAACAGCCAAGCCGAGCCACCGACAAGCAAAGCAAACAGCCAAGCCGAGCTAGCAGCAGCAGCTGGAGTGGGCACAGCAGCGCCAGCAAAGTTGAGCAGGAAGAAACCACAAGTTTTCGCAGGGGACCAGGAGGACATCGACCCGAAGCGGCAGCGCATTCGATATCTGGTGCGGATGAGAATGGATCTTGTGAGGCCAATGTAGGGTTATTGTGATATATATTACTACACATATTGATCCGAAGCCCCCAATCCATTTTGTACAAAATCAGCCCTGAAGAGGCAGCAGCTGCAGCAGAGGAAGGCCGCGGCGGCTTCGGTGGAAGCCCCCGCTCCGAGCAGTAGCTTACTCGATATTTCGATCTTTCTATGGTCGTGGGTTTCTAGGGATTCAGGGGTATATGGTTCAGGTATAGCGTCAGGGTTCACATTATTCGGGGTTTGGGGGTTAAGTGGCTAGCTTGGGTTGAAGAATGGGCTGGATGGCCTGCCATGCCATCATTGTTTCACATATAACCCAATATACAGCGGCTAGGCTTTCAGGGCAGAGTCATTCTGATTTGTAAGGGTCCAAAATTAAGGGGGATGTTTATGGATATATGGAGTTTCTGTTTGTCTGAATATATCTATATATATATGTATGTATGTGTATATACTATATATACATATATTTAATTTTCTGGGATATAACTAGCCTACGGTACATGGTTTTGCCTGCTTACGAATACATTAGCCGCATATATCTTTCTAAGGTTCTGGGTGTGCCATCGACAACGACGAGACTCAGCCGTACGACGCTGATGCTGTTGCTGAAAGCATGGCGGTTGCTGACAAGCAGGGTTCGATGCTGGAGCATGCCGAGCCAGAGCCACCCAAATCAACCGAGACAAGCCAGCCCGAAACCAAGCCTTCGATGCCAAGGCGTGCCAAGCCAGAGCCACGCAAATCAACCGAGACAAGCAAGCTCAAAACCGAGCCTTCGAAGCCCGAAACCAAGCCTTCGATGCCAAAGCATGCCAAGCCAGAGCCAGGCAAATCAACCGAGACAAGCAAGCTCAAAACCAAGCCTTCGATGCCCGAGCATGACGACCCAGAGTCTGAAACCGTGCCAGTTGAGTCCAATCCCGATCCTGACCCGACCTTGGAGAGTTACGACCCGAAGGCATGGCATAGAAACGTTAGTTGATCTCTATAAGAGTCTAGCTAAATTCGGTTCTGAAACATATACACTAATATAGCTACCTTGGGAGGCACACATGGTGAAGAGGACCGACCAGCGTGAGAAGTTCGATCTTGAGAAGAAAGCGGACATCGAAGCCGGTCGCGGTGGCCGTGGCAAAGCCGGGGGACGTGGTCGTGGTGGGCGAGGCCGCGGTCGTGGTGGCCGTGGCAAAAAGCCCGCCTCGAAGGAGGAATCCGAGGATGATGGTGATGATGGTGGGGCCGACAGCCCCATGGGTGGTGCAGCGCGCACCGTGAGGTACTCTCCGGCCGGTGAGGGCCTCGAGCAGGCGAAGCCGAGCTCGAAGTCGGTGGCCAAGCCCAAGAACAAAGCGGTCGCTAAGGCCAAAGCACAGGGAAAGGCCAAGGCGGCTCCGAAGGCTGCTGGCAAGAGAAAGCCGGGAAGGCCGAAGAAGAGCGAGCAGGGCAGCGGCTACTTTTACTGCGAGGAATAGAGAAGGAGCAGTCTCCGCCGGCCAAGCGTGGCAGAGCAGCCAAGCCGATCGAGAAGGAGCCTGAGGACTTCGCGGGTCGCAAGACTTTTGCTGGCCGCAGACGGGGGCAAGGCGAGGCTGCAAGAGCCCGGTTCGACGTGATCGCGAAGGTTTTCCATGAGCACGTGGCCCCGACTTTTTCGTGCCCGAGCAAGTTTGAGGTGCTGCTTAAGTGTATATTCATTCTGGTTACCTTAGCCTACTATATAATCTAGCTAGATATAGCTCTACAACCGCCAAACTATACAGGAAAACCATATAAACTATTGCACATATATGTGTATACTACATGCCCTGAAAGGGACTCTTCTGGGATGTGGTGTTTTCGATGATCTCCGAGAAGGGTCTCGACCCCAAGAAATACGAGAAGATGGCCATGAAGCAGGCAGTCAAGTTTTGTGCTGAGCACCGACTCTTGATGACAAGTAGCATATTGTGTTTAATTTCTTAGGACCTCAATCAACAGTAACTCCCCTTAGTCAGCAGGGTCCTGCCACTCCCGCACTCCCGCCACGATGTCAATGGATCCACTTTCTCCTGCCAAGGAAACAGCGATGCTGCAGCCTAGATCGGCTTGTTCCCGAGCCGGGGTTCATCATGTGAGTTGGGATCATGGGTGCACTCGAGTTGCATCGATATGTGGCCTGGGTTAGCTGATCTCAATTGCATGCAGTATGCTAGTTCCTGGCCTCACAGCAGTGGACTTAGTCGTGCTGCAGGACTGGTGCGCAGCTTAAGATATTCCTAGGTCAGGTATATATAGCTATATAGGCTTAATTTTGTACCGGGTTATTCTGGGTTTGCAATTGTAGAGGTATAGCTAGCTAGCTAGGCTATATCTTATCTTGGGGCAGCCACCATTATCCTCGCAGCAGCAGTTCATGTAGAGCTGTTGTGCCACAAGAACCTGTGAAGTTCTAGCTTCGCGGGATGATTTGAAGTCTCGACAAGGCGCGGGTGTCGACGCAGCCGGGAGGGTTTAAAAACATGTCGCTTCGAACAGTTTTGCTGTTTTGCTGCTGACACTGCACTTCCTACACATGTGTATTGGAGTCTCCCATTGTACAGTTCCTGCCTGCAGGTGCCGATGGCGGCAATGCGCTGCC
Organism: Symbiodinium sp. clade A Y106; assembly: GCA_003297005.1. Lineage (NCBI taxonomy): Eukaryota > Dinophyceae > Suessiales > Symbiodiniaceae > Symbiodinium > Symbiodinium sp. clade A. Next base: position 6,920 of record BGNK01001940.1, read on the forward strand.
AAGCCTTCCTGGCGGCCCGGGGCTACTTTGAACGGTTCCCAAGCCTACCCTGCCTGTTTTAGTTTGGGACAGGGTGCGACATGCAGTTCACTTCGGCTTGGCCGTGCATTGCTGAGATGACAGTCGGTACTCTGTTGTGCAATACAAGCCTGTTCGCAGCTTTTCTTGCCCCTGGCCTCTTACACTTCTGCTAGTGGCCTGGAGTCCCCGACAGCTGTGCACGTGCCATGACTCGTGACGAGTTAGAGACTGTCCTTTTGCGATTGGTGGCCATGGGCACGCCAAAGGACAGCTAGAAAGCGTAGCCATACCAGATTTTGGGGGCATCCGTGCTAGAAAATTTATAATTATATCGCATTCCATGCAATCTCGATGGAAAAATATATGCGTGATTCGCAATATGGGTTCTAGGAAGCTTGCTCGGAGTTTGTACATGTTTGGAACAGATCTGATCGATAGTTACACTTTGTGTGCTTATGTTCGGACTTGAGATATGTTCCGGGGTCTCGGTATGAGCTTTGTATGGGTGCCGTTGAATAAATTGGGTTTCTCGGTGGAGGACTGTAGCTAAATACATGTCGTGTCCGAAACACTGCACGCCTATAGTTCCTCTATGTCTGCAAGGCACAGAGGCCCATGAGCATCTATATGGTACTATATTACCTCTTGCGGCTTCCGTGCCCTACCTACCATGGCCGCTCCCCCGACCTTAACATAACCCTACCTAGGCGAACCAATCATACATACCGAAACGAGTATAGTCCATTAAGTGACCACCAGGACTTCATTCTGCTCGTTGTCCTCACCTTCTACCTGTCCTACAACAAGCCGGTCAGGCATGGGTTTGAGTGGGACATATTGGATATGTTCGCAGGGACTGCGCGGATTTCCAAACTTGGTCGTGCTCGAGGATACAGCTGTGCTGCATATGATGTGGCATATCATAAGGGGTCCAAGCGCAAGACCTCGAAGCATTCCCGAAAGCCCCAAACTTCGGCGATGGACATTCTCAGTGATGCAGGGTTTTCGTTTCTTGGTGACAAAAGCTGGTTAAACCCAATATATTGAGTTTACAAATATTATAACTTATATAGGTGCATGATATGCAGCAAAACTGCCTTTCAAATGAGCCTTTATCATTCCTCCTGATCCCTTATGTGCCCTAATATATATATATATATACTATATGTAGTTAATTGAATTTAATGATCAACCATACTACCATACCCCTGAGAAGCAGCCTCCATCCAGGTTGGCCGTGGTCTTATGCCTTCAAGCCAAATTTGGTCAGGTGTTGATGGTTTTGGGCACCGTCTGCAGCACGTGGGTTTTTACTAACAGCGGAACAAGCGGCAGAAGTTTTCTGACTCCATCCGGAAATCCCGAAGTACCATCCGTGATCCGAGCCAATAAGATGGTGTCGAGGACATTACTATATATGCTCAAAGGGTATTGTAGCTTCCTGTATCTACCTTCCTCAATATTCGGGCCCTGACCAGGACCTGCCTGCTAATGCAACTCATCGTCGCTATGTCTGGATGCTTCATTCTGGAACAACCACGATCCAGCCTCATGGAGTTTTACCCGAGGATGGCTGAAACATTCAGAATCTTCAAAACTGTTGGCTGCCCTGCTGCTAGGCTGCTATGGTCGTGCATGTAATTTGTGCTTTACCAGTTGCGAGAATCTAGCTTCAGCTTCTTGATTGGGCTCTTCCTGCAATTCTGTTACCTAGGTCTACAGAGTGTACTTCTGGATGCGATGTTATGGGTCCAAATTTATGAAGCGCAGCGTGGTCATCTCGAATGATGCACAGATCGGAAAGCTGGGCAAGGCGCGACTATCCGCCCACCTTCGCAAATCCGCTGCTAAAAGTGTACACCGCTACAAAGATCGATTTGGTAAATCTCGGTACCACGGAGGACGCGCCCTGAAATCTACACAGCGTCTTGCCTACAAACTGCATATCATATGAGCACTATATATGCTAATTGCCCTCGAAACCCACTCCGGAGGTCTTACCCAGTGGGCTTCGCTGCTGCCTTGGTCGACATGATGCCCACGATCCAGCACACTGCTCGGCCCCTGCAGATCGCAACTCGAACTAGTAGGGTAATTAATGGGTTAGCTAGGGTACGTTTATTTAGGGTTAGCTAGGGTTTAGCCAACGCACTATATAGGGTCGATCTAGATTAAATAACCACATATCTAAGACCCCTCCACAAGTAGATGTCAGAATCACTGGTGTTAGTGACAACATTGCTCTTCCCGAAACATCACCATAAAGAAACCCAAACCAAAGACCCAACTTGTCCCGAAGTATAACCATAAAGAAACCCAAGGCCCTCGGTAGCCTATTCACAGCCACTGCAGATCTCCAAGCAGCTTAAACTAGAAACCCTGTATGGGTACTTTTGAAAAGTAGTCGCTCATGCAATTTCAGCATGTTGGCTACTTTTCAAAAGGTTAGGTATATGTGTGGGGTTGTTGAGATACTTGGTGTTGGAGGACCTAGTCCCAAAATTGGTGATGGTGCTGATGAGCTGCTTTCTAGGCAGGTTAGTTGGCCTACTTAGAGACAATATAAGTGTACACCCCTGCCTGTACTATGGTCTGGTTTGTGTTTCTGCCAGGGCTTGCGACAGCTGGGTTCCAGCAGATCATCGTAGAACACTGGACACAGTGAGCTTCTTCTCTTCAGTCGGGTCGTGCGTCAATAGCTCCGATCACTTCTTGAGCTTTTGTGGTCTCGCTTCGTTGAAAGCCCTGTACATCTCGTAATCATTGAGCTGACGCAGAATGTCGACACGTTTTCGCTTCTGATGCTGCCAAGCTGTTCCTGCGGCTGCTTGCGTCGGCGGATGGTGATGCTGCATCATCTCTGATGATGGACATAGATGCCCCAGTTGTCTCCAAAGTTGTAGCTAATGTTTCTGACACAATAGCCAGCTTAAGTTGCTGTAGAATCCCTAAGCCCAAACCCGACTGCCCAACACCCTATACTCCCAACCCTCGCACGTTTATGGGTTTTATGACCTACAAAATCCAATTGCAACTAAAGGTTGTGTGCTATAACCCTTCCTCGAATCTCAATCCCTATACCGAACCCCTCCAAAAGCAAGATCGAACACATTATTGGATCACAACTTTCAGAGGCCCATCTAGGTTAATTAATGATATATTTGTTTGTATATCTCAGTTCCCTAGCCTTTTGTAGACCCTCGACCCTATACCTACACTTACACAAACCCTACTCTTCCCTGGGAGACATTCAGCAGGGTAGATTGGTTGGTTTCTAGCATTGCAGGGGCAGGGGCAGGGGCAGGGGCAGTGGCAGGGGCAGGGGCAGGGGCAGGGAGGAGCGGGAAGCGGAGGAGTCGAAAAAAGTGCAGGTGCGCGCGCACCTGCACTTTTTCCGAAAACTTAATCCTCCAGTGGCAATTGCACCAGTTCAAAGTCGTCTTTCTACAAGATCATGTATCCTGGAGGGCTCCCAACAACTGTATAGCTGTGTAGGAAACAATAGATACTGTCACGGCCCCTGCTTCAGCCTGGACACCCCGAGTGAAGGCTAGACTAGGTATAGCCCTGTAAATCCCCAACTGTATAATAGTTTGCTTAATATACCACTAATCTAACTGCCAGGTGAAGATCGACTAGACCCTGAACCAGCTAGCGGATCCCATGCTGCTGCATATGCGGAAGCATTGGCTGATTGTGTCCGCTCCTCAATACTATATAGACTAAACACGCCTAAATTATGTAACTTTGTATTCCCCGAATTCCAAGCCCAGGTCCCTGCAACGACTTTGCAGTCCTTGGCGACGAGGGCATCGGAGGCTCATCCATGGGACCTGGGTCCGAAGGCTTCCAACCAGAGCAACGCTTTCAGGACAGCCGAGAGATTTGTTCGTCGATGGGGCTTGCGATGGCCCATAGATATTTCTTGGTATCAGTATGATGACGAAACTAGTGTTCCATTCCTGGCCCCTCGAGACATTCTTTCCCACCTGATAAGCAAGAAACCCGAGTTATTGTTTGGTGGCTACGACAACATCCCCAAGATCAGAGAGCTCCTGGGCAGCTTCTGGAGTTGCTACAAGGAGTGGCACCCTACACACGAAGTTTTTCGACAAAGTTGTGAATCGGATTTGGATTTGAGCTTCACGCTGCCGATGCTGCTGCATGGAGATGAGGGAAGGGGAGTTCGCAAGGGTAACATTGCAGTGTGCTCATTCGAAACTCCCTTCGGTCTGCAAACCAAGAACGAGGAAACTACTTGTGATTGGCCCTGCTGTGACCCGAGCAACGTGGATGACACACCATGTGCCTGGCAATCTGTGAACTTGAAATATCATTCCTTCCTTACGAAGTTCCTCCTTTTCTTGATGCCCAACAAGATGTACAAAAAGGATGGGGTTCTTTCTGGATTGCTTCGTGTCATCTTTTCCGAGCTACGATCTTTGTTTTTCGAAGGGTTACAGGTTGGTCATCGCCTTTGGCATGTAGCCCTGATCGGCTGCAAAGGAGATATGGCATGGTACCTTAAGCTTGCTGATTTGGAGCGCTGCTTCACGAGGCTGAGTAAAGTCAAGGACGAGATGTGCTGCCACGAATGTCTTGCAGGCAGCACAGCTATGCCATTCGAAGATCTGTCTGATAATCCTGCTTGGGCAGCCTCGACATACACAGTACGACCATGGGCTCAGGAGCCGGCCACTGGTTTGACTTTGGCACCATACGATCCATCCCAACCTGAAGCCATACTCCGCCGAGACATTTTCCACAACTTGAAAGTGGGAGTTCTTCAAGATTTTATTGCCGGGTCTATTGTGCTCATAGCAGAGCTGGGCTATTTCCACGAGGGGGACACGCACATCAACAATTCTCTTCCTACAGTTCTGCAGAGGATGCACGGCCATTTCAAGCTGTGGTGTGCGAGCCAGGGGAAGTGTGCGAATCTTCAGGGCTTCACTAAGGCCTTTTTCAATATCCCCACCCGGAAACACTATGGATGGGCCAAGTGCAAGGGCTCCGATTCTGTTCTCCTTATTCAGTGGATGTTGGTTCTGACAAAAGGCTGTGAGCAAGACCTGCGTAAGGAGAGTGATCGTGCAGCTTTGGAGGCCATATATGTTGCTGCGAACGCTGCCAACCAATGGCTCAAGCACATGTACAATCACGGCATGTGGTGGTCGAGGGCATGTGCACGGACGAGCTTGCAGCTTGGATCTACGTTCATACGGACATATGGCTTTTTGGCCTGGGTGTGTTTGCACAAGTACAACCTTTCGGCATATGCCCTGAAGCCGAAAATTCACATGCTCCATCATACAACACACTCCCTTCGAAACGACTTGCAGCGAGGATTGAAGAAGATTCCTTCAATTCTTTTGGCCAACTGCGAGATGAACGAAGATTTTATTGGCAGAGTATGCCGTATGGGACGCAAGATGCACCAGCGAAACATGATGCGAAGGGTGCTTGAATTATATTTAATCAAAGGACATGCCCTACATAAGAAATTCAAGAAGGGGGGCTTAGATCTGAAGCCACGCAGAAAGCGTGGTCGGAGCAGCTAGGCCCAGCTAGGCTCCCGGCATGCATGCCGGGCGGAGATCGAAGCAGGAGCACATGCAGGCGCACAAATCGGCTATCATTATGGGGGCCTAGACCTTTACAGAGGGATTCTGGGCATTCGGGTTGAGGGAGTGTCGTGGGAGGCTGCTCTGGCCTAATTCGGGTGTGCCATCTGCATGGGACCAGCTAGCACCTTAACCCTTGAACGAATCTGGCTTTATAGTGCACAACCCACATGACTTCGAAAGACTCCGAACATTCTAATCTGGGGCCTGAACAGAGCTACAGACTCAAGCAAACATCATCCCAGCCCACCCAAAACAACAAAAGCGTAAATTATCTGAAACGCCTAAAATCTTGTGCGACGCCTAAAACTTTAGTTGTTTCAATCAACGCCTAAAATTTTAGTCCCCGGATTCCCTAGGAATTACAATACTATAGACCCCCCCAAACCCCTGTTTTGATTATTAAGGCCCCTACATTCTGACCTGAAGCTCTTTTGGGGGCTGAGGTTGTTTGGGTGTTCCATGGGGCTCGGGGTCAAGGTGGTTCCTTTTTTTTCTAGCATTGATTCAGCAAGCCGTGTGTGTGGTTATGTGAGTTTTGTGTGTTTGTGTGCGTTTGCGGGTCTGGGGAGGTAGGCTGGGAGAGGTCCGGTTGAGGGTGAGATCTGGGTCGGACGTCGGGTGCAGTTTAGGGTTTCGCGGTCCGAGGGTTTGGTTGCATGCGGCTTTAGACTTTAGACTTGGCGGTTGGAAGTTTCCTAAACCCACATCCCTAAGACGCTTTAAACCTTATAGCCCTGACCACTGCAACCCTAAACCCTAGACCCGAGGCAGAAGCAGCGCCGCCTGGCCCGGAGCGAGGCGTCAAAGGGCTGGCGGCTTGCACGAGTCGCAGAGAGGTTTTTTCGAGTTAGAGGGGCTATCAGATTGAAGTATTACGGTCTTTGACGGTGTTTGGGTCTTGGGCTTTAAGACTGTGTGTTTCACATGTGGAAGCTCTGAGGTCCGAGCATCCCTGAGCCTTGAATCCTCGCAAGCCAAATCCATGACGCAGGTCTCAGGGCCCAGGTACTTCCACCCCGATATCATCTCGGCCTCCGACACTTCCTCAACAGTGCCACCCTGCTTCGTGCACCTCTGGGAACCCTCTTCGCCATCTTCGCCATTCGCAACCCTTCTAAAGGCAGACGTCTGGAGTCTATCCAGGCAAAGCCCGCCCTAAACCCTGACCCCTAAACCCCTAAACCCCTAAACCCCTAAACCCCTAAACCCTACACCCCTAAACCCTAAACCCTAAACCCGCAAACCCCTAAACCCCTAAACCCTAAACCCCTAAACCCGGCCCGCACAAGCCCAAAGTCGTCTGTGGCTCGCCAGAGGCAGAGGCAGCTGAGGCGCTGCAGAGCCAACTGGTTGAGGCCCATGGAGAGAGTCAGAGAGTTTGCGTATGTTTGAATGAGTTGTATACTAACATATTCGTAAAAATCATCTGTTTGAACAAGTTTAAACAACATTTACAATATACCTTCCTACCCCTCCCTCCCGCCCTCCTTACCTACCTACCGCATACCTACGTGCGATTGATTGTACATACATACATACATACATACACACAACCATACACACTTACAACATACAGACGTACATACAAACAGAGATAAACGGATACGCAGGTACATGGATACATAGGTACATGAAATGCAGCCATGCAGACATGCTCACGGTCATACTGTATGCATGCATGTATCTTCGTATCTATGTGCCTATGTACTTATGCACATGCATGCAAGCATGCATTCATAAATCAGTATACATATTATACACATACATATACGTATGTACATACATGCATGCATTGATTTTGTTTGTGTATACTTGTCTACCGGTACACAACACGCATGATCAACAGAGCCGCTTATGTGTATGTACATACATGTGCATGCGAACCGATGTTCACTTGGTTCTGCTTTTCGCGGTGTAGATATGTCCGTGAAGCGTTCTTGCTGTTGTTGATGTGTTTTGTGCTTGTTTCGTTTGGGGCTACAGTTTGAGGTTGCTACGTAATCTGTCTACGAATCTGAATGTGGCCCCCCATAAGCCAGACTTTGTTAGACCTTAAATCCTGGACTGGAAACCCCAAAAAGCAATAAACCCCTACCCTGAAGCCAGCAGCGGGGTGCAGGCCGAGCAGCAGCGGCGGGGGGCGCAGGTGGAGCTTGCCAAGTGGGGCTCTCGAAGCGAAGTTTCCCAGAGGATTGGGACCCACTGCAGGGGCCTTAATAGTTAGAATAGGGTTTATGGGCATATTAACTAAATATACCCCCCAAACCCTTTTCTAGTTATTAAGGCAAGGTGGGATAGCTTGACTGAGTTGGGTGCCCAGCTATCGAAGGAGAGAGCAGGAAGGTATTGAGCAAGGACGGAAAGGTTTGAAGGCTTCGGGTGTGGTTTCTTCAATCGTCCATGTCCCTTTGAATCTGCAGGGATCAAGGATCGAGCTCGGGTTTCAGGGACAGAGCTGCCTGTGCAGATTACAGTGAGCTGCCATCGACAGAGAGGGCCTTGACCGCATCACACTCGCATCCATCGCCCACCCTCTCCTCAGATGGTTATTGCTGGACCAACCGATGTCGTACTGTATCATTTTTCCGGATGCTGCTCCGTCACGTCTGCCATCCTGACGAGCAACACATCCATCAGCATAGAAACCTGGCCTTCGAGACCTGGCCTTCGAGGAGGCAGACTGCTCTTGCAAATCGACTGTTGCAGCCATTATTAGAACAGGGTTTGGGGGTTCCTTATTATAATTATAGTGCAATATACCCTCAAACCCTATTCGAATTAGTAAGGCCCCTACATCAACATGGAGCAACTCTCCCGAGAAGAAGCCTTTGGCCCAAACCCTTGCGTATAAGACCCTCCCGAGCAGCACGACAGTTTCTCACGAACAGCCATCTTCAACCTTAAACCCTCAACCCTAAACCCTAAAGCCTAAACCCTAAACCCTAAGCCCCCGTTGAGCCGTAACCCGAGAACTCCAAGTTCCTGGTGCAGAGCCCCAGAGATTTTGTTTGCAGCCGTATTGGAAAACCCTTGAGCTAGACTGGCAAAATCTGGCGACCCAAACACCTGAACCCGGAAACCCTGAACCCTAAACCCTGAGCCTGATGATCTTGAGCTTAGATACAGTTGCAAGGTCGCAGCGCTTGCGGCAGGAGGAGGGAAAGCGACGCTGGGAACCCAGTGGCGGGTTCGGGGGTACGTTTTCCAAGGTGGCGCTACCGTGTCGGTCTCGTCGAAATTATATGTTTAGGAAATGCTAATTGCTTGTACTAGGGTTTAGCATACGGGTATCATCCGGGTCATGGCGACAGTGACAGTCAAGCGCAGGGCACTGGGGTTCAAGCAGCTGCTGCGGCCAGTGACTTAGAGCACCGTGGCCCCATGTCATTTCCGAAAATGGGGGTACCTTATTTGGGGTCCTTACAATAAGGATCCTACTATTTAGGGTACTATATTAGCGTTCCCTATTTTCGGAAACTCCCATTTAGGCAGCTGGCACGGAGCAGCACGAAATAACGGAACTTGCACCTCACGAAGCGCCGATGGTAAGCAAAAGGCACTCAAGCACTCTGGCACCTGGACCCCTCCCTTACAAAAATCCGTACGATGGAACTCTCGTAATTCTAGTAACGCTATAGAATATTCTAGAGCCCTTATGCCTTGCACATCCGTTATGGAACATATGGAACCCCTTGTGATATATACACAACACTTCCATTACAGGGCTTCTAGCATTATAGAACCCCTACACCCTAAACCATAAACCCTGGACCTTAAACTTTGAACCATAAACCCTCGGCCCTAAACCCTGAACCATTCCTGCTAGGAGGAAAAAGGCGTTCAAAAAAAAACTGAACCATAAAGGGCCTCCGAGATGAGCTTGCGAGGCCAGGCGGCCTTCGGCACAGAGCGCGAGGAGCTCCGCCAGGAGGTGGCGCAGTCGGAGCCCCGGATGTTGGATAACATAGTATATTATAATATGATATAATATATGATATTGTATTGTAATATAATACAGTATAGCATTTTACCTTATTTTCATATAGTATATTATATTACAATATAATACACTAGACCATAATACAATATATTATAGTATGAGATATTACAATATAATACACTACAATTTCATACAATATACCGGGTGTTTGGGGTTAAGGCGTTTGGAGCTTCAAGGGTTCAGGTGTTCAGGGGTTTAGGGTTGGGGGGGGGGAGTTGGAATTGTCAATTCTGGTTTTGGGGATTTAGACGTTGTAGAAACTCGAATTAGATTTAGATGTTCTGGGGTGGCTTTGGGCGCAGCCTGAACTAATAATGGTCAGCTTGAACGGCTGTGGTTGAGGGCTTTAAGAGTCGGGCTTGCTCGAAGGGGCCTTGGCTGATGGCTCCTGAGTAGCGAAGCTATGATGTGGTAGTTCCCATGGGTTCGGGTTTGGCTTATGCTTGCGCGTCTTGCAGGCTTTTCTATCCTATCTACCGAACGCAAATCTTAAGCTCCGAACGCTCAAGGCTACAGCATGATTTCCGAACATGATGCTCGTAACTCATGAAGCCAAAGTTTTCCCTGACCAAATGTAGTTTGCAGGCCCTTCGTCCACCCTACACCGAACTCTCTTGATTCCCCAGCCCCATACCCCCCATCTCTACCTGAACTCTGGGCCAAGGCTTTCGGAGCGGCTTCGGGTTGCTGAGGCTTCCACCGCGTTAAGGGAGCATCGGGTTTGGGGCTGGTTTAGACAGGTATCGGGTGTGGGATGGCGCAGAGACATAGGTCTAGTGCGGAGCAGGTCGGAAGGCTGCGGAAGCACGGTGTTGGGAAGAGGAAGCGATCCCTACCCTGCATTTCTACAGGCCCGTTGTCCTGTACGTCATGGATTCCCGACCATAAATTACAGAGCATTACGTACTTTGGGTGAGTTCATCACCGGGGCTTCGCGGGCAGAGCATCGCAGAACGGTCCCACCACGCAGTCGACATGAAAGTGCTTTCGAACAAAGATTACGCAAGCTAAATCCGAGCCTGATCTCAAGAGCTCGTCAGAAAGTAATTCAACCTCATGCAATTACTAATTCCTACAACCTGCACCCTGAGCGTTGAACCCTCGTTTTCCTTCAACCCGAAATAAGTCCATAAACCTATTAAGCGCTTGAAGTTAGCAGAACCCTTGCCCATTTCGGGTAATAATACCACCAGTCAACCCATTAGACGATTATTCCTATACTCCCCCCTACACCTCACCAACTATATCACCACTACTACCCTATGACC